>LJZU01000391.1:0-65120 GCA_001513805.1 Davidsoniella virescens
CCTTTGTTCTTCACCCTTCACAAGCAAATCATCTTGACTTCTGCTATAGGCTAGACATTCTTTCATATAACCAGAACTCAGTCCATTCTACTTTCACTAGTAGTATTTTTTTGTTATATCCAACGCCTACTTGAGATAGTGTCACTTTTTGATCTTTTCAAGATGCTAAGTCTGACTGATTTCCTTGTCCTGGGTGCTTTTCTGAGCGTTCCTACCAACGTTCTCGCTGCACCTTTCGAGGTCAAGCATCAGAATGTCAACGCCGGCTCTCCTACTACTTCTTTTTCTTCTAGTAGCCCTGAGATAACGCCCCCCCCTGCTGCTCCTCAAGTCCAAGGCCGCCAGATCACTTCCAATAACCTCAATATTCGTTCCGCTGATGACCATGCTTCTTCCCTGCTTATCTTACAGTTCCCCCCCAACTTCGATGAGGCGGATCCTGTGGTTCCGGATTTCAACGGATTTCGCCCTCCTAGCGGCAAGAATGGAGCTCTTAGCAGATACATCATCCAGCTGCACCCTGGTTCCAACATGGCAGAGCACCACAACAATCTCAACTATATTCTTTCGTGTGTTGAGGAGTCTTCGAACACCAACAAGCAAGCCGCCTTCCAGTGGTGCAGGGAAAAACAGGGTCCTACGGGTGAATTGACTGCTATTGAGCAGACCTTCGAGATTGGTGATTTCATGGCTTACACAGGCTTCTTCGATGAAGCTGTCGTGAAGGAGATCAGCACGATGGCCGAGGTCATTGGCTACGAGTATGATACATCTTATGGCTTTGTCGACGATATATATGCTACTGCCATCTTCGCTACCGGCTTCCTTGGTAGTCAGCCTACACCTACTGGAGTACGTCCCAGCAACCCCACGGAGACTGTTGAAGTCTCCAGTAATGTTGTGATCCAGAGCGATGCTCCTTGGAATCTCCATGACATCTCTCACAAGCAGCTACCTGCCAAAGGCGACCCTCTTGAGTACAAGTATGATGCTTCGGCTGGCTCAGGTGCACGCGTTTATGTCATGGACTCTGGCATTCGTCGTTCGCACAGCGAGTTTGAGAACCGTGTTGAGTGGGGATTCAACGGTCTGTCTAACACGGCTGACGAGCTTCCTGCTGATGCTGCTGACCACTTCGGCCATGGTAGTCATGTGGCCAGTATCATTGGAGGTGTAACTACCGGTACCGCTAAAAATGTTACTTTGATTGATGTCAAGGTCATTGACTACCATAAGGTATGTGATATTCAGTTTGCCTATCTTTGAAATTGTCCCCTCCACTAACAGAAATATTCTAGACAACTACTTCGGCAATCTTGAGTGGTCTGGAATGGGTTGTCAATGACATCAAAGGTCGCAGCGCCCAAAATGTGTCTCTTATCCACCTCTCGATGTTTACTGATGTCTGGAGAAGCCGGAGTGAGACCCTCCTAGAGCGTGCTTTGGGTGCTGCCTATGATCAAGGTATCATGACTGTCATGGGTGCCGGCTACGATGATGTAAGTTTCCCCCATCTATCCTTTACTATCATCACCAAATCACCTCAGAACTTGCTAACTATGTATCTTCTGTAGCGCGATGTTGCTTTAGTTTCACCTGCCCGCAGCCCCAAGGTCTTCACTGTTGGTGCTACTGACTCTTCCCGTTCCCTCCTAGTGAGACAACCCCGCATGTATGGGAGCAACTGGGGCCCTGCCATTGATATCTTTGCTCCTGGTAGTAATATCAAGGGTGCCGCTAGCTACGACGACGATGATACCACCATCAGAATAGGAACTTCCGCTGCTTCGTCTCTGGTTGCTGGTGTCATGGCTAACCTCATGATCAAGGAGAACCTAGGTACTCCTGAGAGACTACGTGCCCGTGTTGTAGAGTTGGGTCTTGAGGCCAACATCATTGGCAAGGATACTCCTAACCTAGTACTTTACAATGGTGAGGATAACTAGAGAATATGTCTGAATCGAGAATTCCAGAGATCCATTTCATTGGAGTATCCATTCTAGGCAATCCTTCTGCCTCACAGTTGTTGAGTAGTGTCGTGGTAAGCTTTAGCATTTTCAGTTTAGTATCATATTAGTTCAGCATTGAGTTATAGCATAGTCGTTTTCATTTGTTTTAGTTTTGCTCTTCTTAATCCATTCCTTTTCATCGCCTTTTACATTTATCACTGCGTATCATGTTTTGAATGTGTTTTTTATTTTCGTATTAACAATAAAGCAAAGATCACCTGGTCTTTTCCTCGCGAGGATGGTAGAATACAATGTAACGAAATATTTCAACTATATCACCTCCACATATATCTCCTAACTATATGAAAGTAAAAATACGAAAGGATATAGAATAAAAAGCAGATATCCACCTGATACTAAGAAATAAAAAATTGGGATATATATATAATAAGCAGACAAGGGGATATATGAGATAGAAAGATTAAGAAAGTAAGAGTATTATAGTCGAAGATGTTCTTTTTTAGTACTGATGGACGAGACGATTGACCTCCGAGGCACGAACTCGGTAAGAATTTCAAGTTGATCAGCCCTATTTTTCATACGGCAGCTGCTTCTCGGACTCAGGCGAGTCGCTGGTCTTACCAGCACTCGTGATAGCGCCCTCGGTAACAGTTGGCGGGTCAGCACGCCAAAAGTCCTTATTGCCGTGAATCAGGCGGTTGAACCAAGGAGGCAAGACACCACCGGGGATTCTCCAGGTCCAGACCTCCTTCTTGTCCTTGTTGGGAGGCACGATGCGGCCGCCAGAAGCAATTTCTATTAGCCACACTAGAGTGTTGATGCAAATGTACGAGCAGACACCAGCGATCAGGCCGTCGGCAATAGAGTAGGTGAAGGGCATCATGGCGAGGGTGAGGAAGGCAGGCACGGCATCACCAATGTAGTCCCAGTTGATAGACACGACCTCCTTAGCCATCATAGAACCGACAATGATAAGGACAGAGCCAGTGGCCCAGACGGGGATCGACGAGAAGATAGGGGCAAAGAAGATGGAGATAAAGAAGCAGATGCCAGTGGAGACGGCAGTGAGGCCAGTCTTGCCGCCTTCACCGATACCGGCACCGGACTCGACAAAGGCAGTCACGGGAGGAGTTCCCAGGAGCGATCCAATCGAGATGGTGATAGAGTCAACAGTGTAGGCCATAGCGGAACCCTCAAAGTCTTGAGTTACGGGGTCAATCAATTTGGCAAAGCGAGCCATGGAGTACAGGGTACCAGTGCAGTCAAGAATATCGACATACAGGAAAGTGATCAGAGCTAGGCCAAATTGGTTACCGTAAGAGCTGATGTTCCACTCCTGAACATTTAAAGTGTGCTTGATCTTGTGGAAGTTGACAACCTTTTTGAAGAAATCGAAGTCGTCATCGCCAACGGTGGTGTAAGGGAATTCAGTAACGCTGGTGTTGCGAGGCCACGAGATGATCGAGACCAGGATGATACCAAAGATGATGGCACCCTTAACACGGTACAGCAGAAGCATAGTTGATAGAATTCCGCCGCAGAAGATACCGATCCACATTTTGGGCGAGCGCATCTTTTTGGAAGAAGGGCAGAGACCATCAACCTGGTCCTCCTCCAAGCAACCAGCAAGTTCGGTAGGTGTGTCAGTGGCACCGACGATGAGACCGAGACCCTCAGAGTAGGTCAGGCCGATGAGAGTAAGAAACAGACCGATACCGACACTGGTAGCTAGCTTGATAGAGCGAGGAATGGCGCGGGCGAGCCACTGGCGCATACCAAGCATAGTCAGACCCAGGAAGATCCAGCCTTCGATAAAGATAGCAGTGAGAGCAACCTCATACGGCACACGTCCAGAGCCACGGTAGCCGACAACAGTGTAAGCGAAGTAAGCGTTCAGACCTGATTACACAGCAAAAACGACTTGTTAGCAAAGAGAAGCGCAAGTAAGCACAGAGTCGTATCGCCACAAGCCAAAGAGGAGGTGATGAAGGCTTCTATTTTAAAGTACATACCCATTCCAGGCGCAATGCCTACAGGCATATTAGCCAGAAGACCCATGAAGAAAGTACCGAGAGCCGAAATAGCGGCAGTAGCAGTAACCATATCACGCTTGATCTCAGAGACGCATAGCAGGTAGTTATCCGAGGGTGAAGTCACGCAGTCGTCAACGTCGCAAACGCAGGTGCCTCCAGTATCAGCGACGATACTAGCGTTGACAGCAATGATGTAGGCCATGGCGAAGAAAGTAGCCATACCAGCGCGCAATTCAGTCAGGAAGTAAGAGTTCTTACGCTCCTTAGGCTAAACGAGGGAGACAAAAGCACATGTTAGCCGGAGTAGCCTAGTAAACGGCGTAGAATGATAGAAGAGAAGGAGGGCATCTCGGGCAATGGACTGAAGAAACAATAAGAGAAACTTACGTGACCAGAACCGTCCAAACGGAACCAGTAGCCGACCCGCGAACGGGCGACCTTCTCGTTGAGCGAGCCCAGAAATTTGAGCCGCATTATCGTAAAGTTTCGAAGTGCTCAAAGGGGAGGTTGTGTTGTTGTGTTGCTTATGACCCTCGGCCTGGCATAATCTGGTAGTTGCTTCTTCTGTTCCAGTCCAGCACGGTCGAAGAGGAAAGTGCAATTAGACCGTTAAAGGAAGCCTGGGGGATGATAAATATATAGAAAGAGAACAGGAAAAAAGAGGAGGAAAAGATTAGCCCCCAAATAATATAATAATCAATGGAAATACACTGATTTGATGCTACGACAAGCACGGCCAGGGAGACCAAAAAAAAAAAATACCCTACAAAGATAGCAAAGATAACGGCGGAGCCCAAAATCAGACGCTCTGAGGCGATGCCACCGAGAAGGAGCCAAATGACGGATCGGGAAAGAGGCGAGTTTTCAGTAGTCTCCCAGTTATCAGCAGAAAAACAAGCGTTGGAGGAAGGATCCAAAATGAGAAAAAGGAAAAAAAGAAAAGCGGAATAAATTGCTAAATAAAATTACGAAGTAAACGGCCTCTCGAATTATCATGAACATGCAAAGAAGATTAAAAAAAGATCAAGATCCAGCTTTCACTTTGGCTGTTTTATCTGCTGGAAAGTGAGAATCAACGCTTGTGATTGCTTGTTCGAAACGGGTAACTCGTCGAGTCTTGACGGGAATAGGAACGCAATGAGAAGCTAGGCGAGCCACCAAGACAAGAACAATCTTGCTTTTTTTGATATAAACAAGTCGAGGACAAGACACCGAGACACCCTTTCTTGCCGATATACAGTAGAAAAAAAGAGCTGCCTGTGGTCCTTTATATATGCCTCCAGATCTTGTCCACCTCTCACCAAAATAAACACAGAAAGGCCCATGCTCTCTCTCTCTCTCTTTCTCTCTCATTCCGGCGCGGCGGGCTGGAACTACACGATTTCTACGCTCTTAAGGGCAATGTTTCTCTGTCCATGTAGTGTACATACTGGGTGTAGGTTTCTCTTCTTGTACTTGGTGTACCCGTTCGACCCATCCCATTCAGTTCAAGCCCTCTCACAGAAAATCCAGATTACGGACTTAGCAGGAGAATTCCAAGGACAAAAAAAGCTGGTAAAAGCAACCAATGACACCCCATCATCTGGCTTTTTTGTTCGTCACACGAATAATCTAGGTGAGCGAGGTCTTTGTACCGGCGGACTTTGCAAGGAAAACGTGTGTTTTGATTTGATTTGTGTTTTGATTTGATTTGTGTTTGGTTTTTGTTGAACGCATAATTTGTTGCGGCTAATTTCACTTCCAGCCCTTTGTTCGTATCTTTTTGTTTTGTTTTCGACGGCAAAGATAGAAACTATTTTTTTTTAACTTAGCTCTTCTCATCTCATCCCGCGCAGGGAATAGAAAAATCGAGAAAAAACCCGTTAGGAAAGGGTGTGCTATGGGTGTGGGATGTTTTAGTGCTATGCAGGATCTCAAGTGTCGAACACAAGGAGTGGCTATAACGAAAGGGGAAAAAAGTATCCTATGCAGTTTGTAATTATCAACCCAGAAGAATAGGTGAAAAAGGAATGTCCACAGCAAACTTGGAATCAAGCAGCTGATCCATTATCCTCATCTTTCAGCAAAACAGTCAGTGGCAGCTATCAATAGCAACTAAGCCACCCAAACCCCTCATAGCTTGTTATACAAAACGCCATGATTAGAGCGGCTGTTTCTTTGTCCGCCTGAAGCCATTAATTCCTCTTTTCTTTATGCAGTCTGGCTTCGCACAAACAAAACTAGGTCAGAAAAAAGTGTCTCTTGCTGAGCCCTCACCTTGAGATACCAACTCCTCCGCCCAATACGTATCGTATATGTATGTATAACCCATCTCAGGTCTAGCCTCCCGTGATTTTATATGGCATCGTGTTGATTTGTCGGTTGGTCGCACTACATTGAATGTCCCCGGCCAATTTTGATTTCCTTCTTTTTACCTGATGTGATTTTTCCCCTTACATGAACACCTATCCCGCTTCATAGCTCAAAGCTCGAAGTTTATCTGAATATTAAGCCATAGCTTCACTTTTTCGTGCATAGAAACTCCACTGCAAGTCTCATACTCGGTTGTAGCCCTTAAGGAGAATAATTGGCATCGGAGTTGATGATAGCCATAGAAATGTCTTTCCTGTAGCCTCCCGTCGGGCGGCTATAACACGAGATTTTTTGAACGTTCTTTTACCTTACAAGATTTGACACATAACTGTTTATCTTATTCGAAGCCGTTTGATATGTATTTCTGTAATCCCACTTCTGTCTCCGACTCTATTGTTCGGACACATATCAAGAGGCATCCATTGTGAGGTATAAGCAACTAGATGGAAACACTAACTAGATATATATGCCTCCAACATACACCCTTGGTTTTCTCCTTTATAAGTGCTTTTGTTCCTAGAAACCAATCAACAACTACATGCTCTTGGTAAGCCAAAATTCGGCAATGGCCGACGATGATATCATAACTCTACCGTTGCTATCATATGTATAAAGTCTCTTATCGTATATACCTGTAGCTCAAGAAATGATAAAAGCAGTAAAAAGATCTCGCTTACGCACAGAGGCTAGGTTACCTCACCAAGAAAATCGTGACACCAATTAGACTTATCTAACAGCCCATCACGCCCTCTATCGTCATATCTATATATTACTAGTAAGGACTAGTAAGATGTGCATAAACGTCGCAAAGTACACCAAAAATCCCGATCCTCTCGCCGAAAGTACCTGAATCTCAGCCGAAAGAGAAAGATCTCATGGCTTAAATCGCATAACGAGCAAGCCAATAATGGGTTGGTAAAGTACATGATTCGTCATCCCGGGAGTAACAATGCTTTGTAGGCGAAGTAACTATCGATCAGTATGGTATTTGTATTTGTAGAGTCCCAATGCTTATTCTCAAGCTAGTTCTTCAAGTAGCCCACCGATATCCGCAGATCACCGAACATGCATTCCTACCTCGCTTTACTTCGTTCCGCGCTTTTACCTAAACTTCTGATGATGTTAACTTTCTAGAGATGTAGATCGTACTTATTTAGTGTTTTTCACATCACCCACTCTTCTACACAGTACTCGATCTTTTTCTACCAAACCAAGAAAGAAAAAAAAAAGATACTTCCTTCACATCATCAATACAACGAAACCGGTCCTACATTGACAGAAGCTTCGGGGACTACCAACCATATCACCTGTGTCGCCGTTTCTACATGTTTTGATAGGATAATCCAGTTTTGATAAAGTAACATCAAGTCAGGAACGATATGTCAGCTGCCTTTTAAGTTGGCGAAAAAGGATTCGGTGAAGCAATTCAAATGGCGATTTAGCAAGTTGTCTGTAGATACAAGTTGAACAATGCCATATCTATGAATACCCTAAATAACCCTAAGATATAGGTTTGTCAAAGGGGTGTGCTTCTAGTGCTGATAGCAGCTCATTCGCAACATTAGCGACAGTCAGATCGAGAAAGCCTCGTTCCTTTACTGATTATGGCTTAGTCACAGAAAGAAGCAATAGAAAAGAGAGAGAATCTTGGTAGTGAACTTTTTCTCAATTGTAGAGGTAAGGATTCTGATTTTTTGTTCTTTTCCCCCCAAGACACGTGATAAACTGCCACTATGGAATAGATCTTGATTTGTTTTGATTATTCTAGTTGTAGGTCTAGAATAATGTAATGAACATAATTTACCTACAGATATGTATTTGTACAGATATACCTAGAGGCTTACAATCATATGTATCAATCTAGGCCCCTCAATCATGAAATGTTGGTGATATCATAGTAACAACCCCGGCCATCTACTTTTTTTATTATCCATTGTATCGTCTGTTATCATACCCAAGTCCTTGATAAGCTCCAAGAAAGCAAACGACTGGGTCTTTGTTCTTCTTTACCAATGCGATTCGTAAAATCGAGGAAACCCCGATAAGCAAACTCGATCGTTTTCACTCCGTATTTCGTCCATCACTCACTTCACCACATATCACATATTCTGTACTATTATCATTGGACTGTTCCACCAATATCTGCAAAAGAGAAAAGAGTTAATGTCTCGATTTCTTGTGAATTGTGTTACATGTCTCTGTTTTTTAATAGCCAGTTTTCTATGCAGTTTCTTCCCTTTCTTTGATTTTGTTTCTTCATTTTGCCAACGCATCATCCTGCAATTATCCGTTCTGTCGCTATAAAAAAGGTTTAAAAAATTATGACTTATTCATCTATCTTTTTAATTGCCATAGTCCTAGAAATGCTGCTGTTTGATGTTCCGAGATAACAAGATGAAAATCCTATACTGGCTATAAGTTTAGCGTCTTTTAGTTCGCCGGTCGATACAATGTCATCCGTAAAATATCGTGTCTATACAGGCATTTCCTTACGAGCCAGACTGTCTTCTCTTCTCAGTGCTAGTAGTTGCATAGACTTAATTCTACTTTTCCAACCCTAGAGTTTTGAGTCCAAGGGCCTAGCAGAAATTCAAGCCTGTATTTCTGCCTGGCTTGTATTTTTTCTTATTAGCCATATTAAGTAATGCGTTTAAGCATTCTTTGTATAACCTTCGTGGCCTATTACATACATATTACACATTGAAGATATTATCATTAACTATCCTCATTTTTCTTTTGCTAGCCACTGTGTTCCGTGGCTTTTGTTTCCGAAACAAGAGCACAGCATATGCTTTTCTTGGTATACTGGAAATAATCTAGGTAATAGTTATAAAGATCTGGAATATAACGGAACGTTGAAAGTGTATCGGAAAGAAAAGTCGGTAGGCCAAAAGAATACGAGGGAATCTTTCAAATTTACTACCACATACTAAACATTTTTTTTTTTTTCGTTGTACATTATGCTACGATATCTAGCTTATCAGTCATAGTGAAACTAAGTCCGTATGTACATTCGTGATCTATGCAGAGAACAACTGGAACAATCCTTCATTCAAGATTTAAAGGAACTACAAAGGAGAGGCATGACGCAGGGAAAGTGAGACACATCATGCCATGCTGTCATATTCGAGGAGAAAAGAGGAAGATACGTTGAAGAACAAGTACTTGCTAATTCGTGTTCTTCTGATTCTTATACATGACTAGTTGAAGTCAGTTTATACTTCGTCCTGTTGGTAGAATTGGACTACATACATATGTTAAATCACCGTGATGCCGTTAGGGTTATTTATAACAGTACTCCCTCTATTAAGTCGTTATGATACACCATGGAAATTGCAGGTAACCACCATCAAGAAAGCTCGATCTTGTCCTCCCACATTTCATTCTCGAGGTATATATTACACACTTTCTTGCTCCACTACTTTCCATTCCCAGTTCATCATATATCACGAGACAGCCTCCAGATTTATAGGCAATAAGCTTTGTATAAGCAAGAGAGGTCACCACATTAACTCCCCAGATTTTAGATCTTCCTTCCCGATTTACGTTCCCGTCCCTTGGAATGTCTTGCTCCCAATCTTTAATCCCTAATTCGATGTATAGATATAATACACGAAGATATATTTACTATGTAGATCAAGAAGTTCTTGGATTATCTCCCCGTATCTCCGTCTGACCCTAGCACTCTACACTAAAAAGAGCTATTATTCAATTTTCAGCTCACTTACACATATTCACTAACTAGTTGGATTAAATTGGTAACTTCAACACCTAGATGAATCCACCGGAAACCGTAGGACTTAACAGCTCAATCTACGTTTCCATTATGCAATCGAAAGACTTACACATCAAACTTCAGGCCGCTGTCTGATTATAAAGATGAACCATATCTCCCTGTTGATTCCCTAATCTTTTAAGTCCTACTGTACTTTTGATAGAAGTTTCAGCTCATTCTTTATTTTCTGCTTGGCTGTTATTTGGCTCTCATTCATTCATATTCCTTCGCCATGTGGCGATGTCACATTCACTTTTTATTAGGTCATATTATTTTCTGGTTATGATAAGCCACCTATAATTATCACAACTCAGCTACAGATAGTATACATACACTCGGAATCGGCCGGCCACTAGGCTTTTTGATTTTCGCCTACTTCTTGCTCTTATCTGCCTCTCGTCTAGCATAAGAGTTAAGATACTTCGATATGTCACAAGGGTTGCGACTTCTACGCACTCTGATTCACCCGCCGACGTAAAAGCATTTATCATATTCATCAATATCACACTTACATTATGACGACATGTCATCTGAAGAACATCACAACGCATACATATATTAATAGTCGGACTGTTTAGTAAGAACACTTTGTAGTTCGTGAAACATTACATTTACCTCATCAAGACCTGCCCTGGCTTTATCAGAGGATAAACATAGCGACAACAAGCAAACGCAAAACATAACATGATTAAACCTATTAGAACGAGATGATCACACCATACTGAATACGAGTCTGTGATATAAAAAATCAAACCATCTCCCCCCTCTTCGTTTAGGCGGGGTATGATCCAGGGACACTACCCGGGACGCTGGCCTTCTTCGACTTGCTACGGCCAAAGAGTCTCGACGAACCTTCCTTGATGCGTGTAGCTAGATCCTTTGACGGGGATCCGGAGTTTGTTCTAGGAACAGCAGATTCGCTAGTCTTGCCCGTAGGACTGCCAACCGCAGGACCGCTGGTAGTAGTTGTGCCTTGAGTAAGCATGGAAGTAGCCTGAGTACCCGAGGCTATCTTCGAAGCATCGGTATGATGCTTGTGATGGGATGGAGTGTACAACGCTCCACCGGGAGATCCACCAGTCATGTCAGAGGGCTCACCAGTGCCGTAGTAAGACTGAGACGTAGTCATGCCCGTAGGACCCGTGGACTCTCCCCGAGCTGCATCACGAGTGCCAGTCATAGTGTAGTTGCCGTTATCGTAAACATTGCCGTACATATTATCCTTGCTGTCCTTGCTGGCGACAGTCGACTCATTGACCGGATGGTTGTGGTGGCTCAAAGTAGAAGGGCCAGATGAAGTTGGGATCTGTGCCGAGCGAACTCCAGTAGTAGCCGTAGGACCAGTGGCAGAATCTCGAGGGGACTTGCCAGTCATTGCTGCGGTAGCAGCAGCAGTAGCAGCACCCATACCAGTTGCACCACCAACGGCGGCAGCCTTGGTGTTAGAGGGCGTGGCAGTTGACCGGCTTAGAGTCGAGCCAGCAGTAGCAGAGGTTGAATCGGTGGGGGGCGTGACAAAGACAGAAGGTCCTCCAGCTGCCGAGCTGATACCCTTCTTGTCACCGGCAACATTGTGATGGAGCTTGTGGTCCTTATCATCGACAAACTCGCGTAGCTCCTCCTTGAGAGATTTCTTGTTGGTGTTCTGCTTGTTCATGTAAGTAGACTGTAGGTTCCCACCGGGAGCAAGAATAGTAGGGTCTGAAGAGTAAGTATCGGCTGCTGAGGTCTCACGGTTCCAAGGGCCCGACCATTCTTCTGAGAGCTCAGAGTTATCGGCAGCTGTGTTTCCCTTTTGATAATGAGTAGCACCGCTTCCGAAAGCAGTGGCTCCAGCAACACCGGCAACACCGGCAACACCGCCAGCGGCAGCACCAGCACCGGCGCTAAATAGATGACTATGGCGGTTTTGCTGCTTCTGAGTGTACGTGTCCGAAGGACTCTGGACCGAAGAGCCTGTCGCGCTGCGGGTTGCGCCGTTGGACGTGTTCCACGAGTCTTGAGCCGTTCTTTGCGTGGAATCACCAGACTTGGATGATGCGATGTTTCCAACACCACTGGAAGCGACCTTATCCTTGGGGTGCTCTAGCTCGTTTGACTTCATGTGGTAGCCAGTAGAGGGGTGTGAAGAAGAGGATGCTTGCTGCGCATTTTCGGAGTACACATGCTTAGTTGGGATAATGCCAGCAGTTGGAACATCGGCACGCTCAGTCTTTTTAGGTAAATCGCTGCCCTGCATGCGGTAGGAAGTATCCGCATCGACATTTTTAGCCTCATTCCAAGCGCTGTCTTGGTTAGAGCGCAGAGCAGGTTCATTGGCGTGACTTAGGTTCGACGAGTCCATGTGGTAACCACCGTCATGATCGTGGTGGTGGTGGCCTGAGGCTACCATACCGACGCCAGCAGCTGCTCCAGCACCAGCAACAGCGCCAACACCAGCAGATTTGATGCCGCTGTGCGATGTCTGAGTGTTCTCGTAGTAAGACTTAGTACCATCAGTGGAGGTGTAGGCTTGAGAGGTGCGAGATCCCGTGGACATTCCAGTGCCAGCAGTGTTCTTCTGCTGGGATGAGGCTGGTGCCCACTGATCGTGGGAGTGTTGGTGATCGTAGGAATCTTCAAAGTCACTCGACGAGACAGATGAAGTGTATTCTTTGTCCTCCTTAGTCTGCTTCATATCATTTGTAGATTTCTCATCGTGGCTAGTAGACAAGCCGAGAGCGGCAGCACCAGCACCAATAGTGGCAGCGATGGTAGCGCCAAGACCCATGCCTGTGCCGGCGTTAAAATCGTTTGAGCCTGAGCGAGTAGGCTGAGTGGACTCATCTGTGGCCTTCGTAGTAGGAGAACTAGCAGTGTAGCTTGCGCCAGTGCGCGAAACGGGAGGCTGATCGGATCCAGTGGCCCAGTAATCCTCCATGACGCTACGGGACGTGTAGTTGAGGGGCTTGGAAGCAGACGTTTGTTCGTAGTTCTTGTCCGTGACGTTGTCAAGATGGGTAGGTGTTGATTCGGTCACGTAGTATCCGCCAGGTGCTATATTCTGAGAACCAGTAGAGCGCGATGCCTCGGTTGCCTCTTTGAAAGAGGGCTTAGTAGTAGCACGTGAAGTAGATCCAACCGAATTGTCGATGCCTGCAGAAGTAGTGGGTGAAGAAGTAGCCCCGGCAGTCGCACTACCAGCGCCAACAGGAATGCCGGCAGCGGCAGCGGTAGTAGCAGGCGAAACAGTAGAAACACCAGAAGCCTGGGACTGAGGATCAGCCGAGTTTCTCTGGGCAGCAGCTTGCTTTAATGCCTTTTTCTCAGCCTTCTTAGCCTTCTTTTTCTCTTTCTTCTTGTCCTTGCGGCTCAGAGTGGACGCGCCAGCAGCAACACCGCCAGTAGCGGCAGCACCTGCCAGCATATCACCAACATTGGAACCAAGCTCTTGGTTGGGATCGCCAGTACCGTGAAGACCGTTGTTCGTGCTGACTCCTCCAGCGGTGTTGTCGTCCGAATAATCGGACGAAGACACGGTGCTGTTAGTATCTTGACGAACACTAGTACGACGGGCAGTAGAAGCTCCGACTGCCATACCAGCACCAACACGGGCACCAGCACCGGCGAGAACTCTGCCAACGATGGGAACGTCACGAGTAGTGGACTTTTCGTGAGTAGCAGAGGCAGGAACAGAATGAGAGGTATCCATTTGAGAAGTGGCGGGGGTCTTGATCTCACTTGCAGAGAACCCGGGGTAAGCAGATCTAGACGGATCTGCAATAGCCGCAGAACCGTATGATCCCATAGTTGGACCGGCAACATTTGCTGCAGCATCACGAGTTTTGCTCTGGGAGTAGCCAGTATCAGTAGTCTGATGGACAGAATCCTTGTTTGAGCTATCTCGAGTCTGGAAGTTGGATGCCTGGGTTTCATCGTGATGGCCAGAAAGACCAACGGCGGCAGCGGCAGCACCAGCAGCACCAGCAACTGTAGCACCAATGCCACTAAGCATACTGCCGGACGATTTAGACTGGGTAGTCTCATTAGCAGTCGTCTCCCGGCCAGTAGCCATACCAGAGGTGGTGCTGGTAGTACTTGTAGTAGCTTGAGCATCAACATTTGGCACCGAGCCCCGGCGCAGAGAAGGGTCTGGGTTGGACACTTGCGAAAGACGACGTCTATGAACTTCAGGAGTATGAACTAGCTGGCCAGGAACCGATGACATCTGGTAGCTGATGCTGTCGTTCGTGCGGGGGGTAGGCAGTAGCGTGGCCGAGCCACGGCGTTCACGCTTAGAGTTCATAGCAGTAAGTTCGTTAGTCTCGCCGTGGTTGGATGGCAGTTGTCCCAGCTCGCGTAGCTCTTGCTCGGCTGCGTCAATCATACTCCATGCTTTGGGACGCTGGGAGTCACCAAGAACATGAGGCTCGTTGGGGTTCACATCAGTCATCTTGCCGCCAGATGTACCCAGGTTGGCTGCGTTGGCGTCGTTGGCTGGACTGGGTCCGCCCAGATCAGGACCTGGAGTACCAGAGCCAAGATCAGGACCTGGAGTACCAGAGCCAAGATCAGGACCTGGAGTACCAGAGCCAAGATCAGGACCTGGAGTACCAGAGCCAGCAAGAGTTGGGATAGGAGTTAACGAGCCTGACTTAACTCCGGGCTCGGCGGACACTCCAGAAAGGCCTTTGGTGTTGGCTTTGCCCATGATCTTATTAGAGTAGCTTTGCTTGTCCGCTGTGTTACCAGTGGCCGAAGTCATATCAGGCCGGTGGGGGTCGTTGTACGAGCGCGACTGGGTATTTCCCTCAGCCTTCTCGGTGTATGGCTTATTCTGCGAGTCTTCGGTATTCTCGTCTGTGCCACCGCCTGGAATAGCGGCAGCAGCACCTCCAAGGCCAACAGCGCCCAGAACAGTACTGATGATTCCGCTGTTAGAGGTCGAGTCAGAGCGGGTCTTATCGGCGTTCTCCATTGAGCGATACTTGTCAGGTGTCTCAGGTAGTTCTTGGTTGGTATACTTTTCTTCATTTATGGACCGGGTAGCAGCAGCGTCACGAGAGGTCGACTCTGAAGCGGTCAACGGAACAAAGTTGGACGTAGTGGCTTGCTTTCTCTGAAGAGGGATAGTCGATTTCGAAGACGTTTCGGCAGTCTGAGTAGTGCCCTTATAATCACTCTCTTTCAGTGCCCTCTCACCGACCTGTATCTCTTTGCGATCCTGGAGGTTGCTTGCCTGATGCTGATGGTGCGAAGCTTGACCAGCACCGGCAACGCCAGCACCAGCGACTCCAACAGCCGCGGTGCCAGTACCCAGGTGAGATGATGACTCAGAGGTCTTAGCAGCATTGGGGAACGAGCCAGGAAGAGTATCGGATTCCTCACGAGCATGGCCCTTGGTAAATTTGCCAGAAGAGGGGATAGAAGTCACGTTGCTGTCGGCATTTCTATCAGATATAGGGGCAGTGGTCGTGGTGGCTTGCGAGGAAGGAGAGGTGATTTGAGAGCCTAGCATGAGGGGGTTCCAGACCTGAGAGCCGTCGGATCCTGCCGCCTGAGTAGTGGGGTACTTGGCACTCTTCGCGTCTTGAGTAGACATAGCCTTGAGGTTAGTAGGGGTCTGTGAAGACCCCGATGCCGTTTGAGCTCGCTGCGCGGGGTTTCCCTTGGCGGATAGATCCCGAGATCCTGTCTTGTGAGACAGAGTACTGGCAGCAGCAACACCAGCGCCAGCAGCACCAAGGGCAACACCAGTTCCAGAGAGTCCGCCCGTGGTAGGCGACGACTCAGTTGACTGAGCAGGGTACTTAGAACTAGATGTGTAGTCCTTGCTGTACTGATCGGGCTTCATAGTGACTACCTCAGAGTTAATACCGCTAGAAGAGCGGATCGCTTCAGTCGACCAGTTGGACTCGCTTCTATCCATACCGAGAGGAGCTTGCAACTGCTTGTTCTTGATACCAGATGAAGAAGCAGCCGTGATACCAGCAGGAAGGTTGCTGTCCCATTGCTCAGAGCTGTACTCGGCGTCGTTGGATGCGCGCTGGGTAGCAGCATGCTTTGTAGCGGGCGCGGTATACATATCAGTGGGAGACTTGACTTGGTCAGAAGAACGCTGTCCGGAGGAATAGTCTTGATCAGAGTATTCCTGATCGTGGTAGCCCTGCTGGCTAGAGTAGCGTTGAGCTTGTTGATCACTCTGGTGGCCCCGAGAGGCTCCGTAGGCAGTACCGGCCGCGGCAGCTGTAACACCAGCGGCAACAGGGACAGCAATATTGCCACCAAATCCACGAGAAGCCAGATCACGCTGCTGCTCGGCAGTCAGATTCTGGTCCTGAGTGTAGTACTGCTGGCTGTATTGAGTAGGATACTGCTGCGAGCCGGCATACTGTCCCTGGTATGCATCAGCAGAGTAGTTCTGAGAATCGGTTTGGTACGAGTCAGGCGAAGTAGTATTCTTATTGGAAGACTGGCTGTTTGCAGCGTAGGCTCCAGCACCAGTAGCAGCGGCAGCGGTAGCACTCAATGCACCAAGCTGGGACGCGTTGTGCGAGTGAGAGGCAGTGTTGGGGTTGTATGCCTCATATTTCTTCTGCTGAGGGTGAGAAGAGCCGGCCATAGAGGTGGCGGCAGCAGCCATGGGGAAGGAACGGTCATCAGAGGTCTGAGTGTTACTAGCCACAGGGTGGTTGTGGGTAACGGGCGATTGGTACTGTTGCTGGGACTGCTTGGTGGCGGTAGGAGCAGATGACGAGCCATACGCAGCAGAAGGAGCGGCAGCAGATGGAACAACATCGCGTGAGGAGGACCCACCAGTAGCAGTAGTAGTATCATTAGACTGGGCCTGAGTCGAGGAAAGCTTGCTACCCGACGTGCGCTTGCTGTTCACACCATGCTCTCCAGAGCCGACGATAGTGCCGGCCGCAATATGGCTATCACCCTGGCCAATACCGGCCCAGGGGACTTCATCATCATCATCGACACCATCACTGCTGCTAGAACGTCCGGCAGAGCTAGATCTCTGGCCCTGGCGAAGGCCCATGACAGCTCCAGTTCCAGCTCCAACCGCAGCACCTCCGGCGGCAGCAGTAGCAGGAGCGATATTGTCGCCAGTAGAAGAACCCATCAGTCGTTGGATGTCGTTGTACCAAGCTAGCATCTGCTCGTAGTTCTCAGCACGGAAGATCCAGGTGTGACCACGGTGAAGGCCACCGGACTGACGACCCTTGAGAATGAACTTGTTGTTGGCACCGCCACTGGCTGAGTGCGATCCTAGAGACTGGTCGGGCAGGTACAGGGACATCACCGGGCTAGTGCTATCCTCAGACTTGAACTCGTGGAGATAAGTAGGAGTCAAGGCGTACCAACCTCCAGTGAAGCTCTTGAGATACTTGCCCTTGCGCTCCAGAGGGCCGGCGCGGATCCTACGAACTGAAGCATGATCCATACCAGAATAGTTGATCTCATCAGCAGTTCGCATGGGGACATTGGCCAGGAACATATCGTTGCTTGACTGAAGCCAGTGATTGTACTCGATATCACGAGGGTAGCTAATGATAGTGGTGCGCAAATCCTCGGATGTGTTGTAGTTCAGAGAGCTCTCACGCTTCAGGATACCAGCGATAGCGTTGAAGGACTTCTGGATCTCGTATACAACGATGGTCTCCAGCTCACGGCCAGAGACCTCCATGTTGCGATGCGCCTGCTGAAGGTAGTTCTCCTCCTTGATCTGCTTGGCGATCTGGCGATCAGCAGCATGGCGATGGAGATAGGGATCGATCTTGGGAGTACCATCGGTCGCGGTAGACGTTTCAGTCAGCGCATCGTTGAGAGAGCGAACGGCCTTCTTGGAGCCATCCATCTCTCGATCAATGTTGCTCTTGAAATCGCTAGTCAAACCGCGGATCTCCTTGATCTTCGAGGCGAGCTCGGAACGCAGCGAATTGAGAGCGCCGACAACATCACTCTCGATCTCGCGAGACTTCTCAGCCTCATTAATGGCCTTCTCGCTGTAGGCCTCCATGATATGAACGCCATCAATAATGCCACCAGAAGTAAGAAACTCCTCTGGAAGATTAATAGATCTAGCACTCTGCAAAAGCTTGTTGTGGGCCTTCGAACGAGATTCAAAGTGGCTTTCGGTTTCCTTGAAATACGAGATCAGGTCTTTGAGAATCTGGCGATACGCTGTAATGCCGTTAGTCTATGTATTGAAGAATGAGCTACTTTGGAAAACTTACACTCGAATCGATCAGCGAGATTATCACTAGGGTTTGTCTCGGTAGGAATTGGACAATGAAAGGGACTAGAAAGGTCCGCGTTGTCGGCACCTTTAGCCTTGGAGGTGCTCTGGGCACCATAGGCTGCCTGCTCGCCACCGAAAGTAGTAGCCTGCTGATTTCTCAAAGTGCCTTCGGCGAGGCGCGAGCCACCGCTAGTGCGGCTAGATAGAATCATATGGTCGGCTGAAGAAGTCGAGATGTTGCGCTGGTGCTTGTTGAAGGTCTGACCCGGGGCAAGCTCTTCACTAAACTTGCCGGTGGGGCCAGTTCCAGCACCGTCTCCATGAATATTACGGTAGACATCAGTAGCAGCATGCGAGTGCTCAGCATAAGAACGTGGAGCAGCTGCATTAGTCGAGCTACCGGTACCGTAGGTAGTCTCGGCCTCTCGACCCTTGTTAAGGGTCGTGTTGATAGCGTTTTTGATGGTAGACATGGTCGCTAGTTGTCCAGAGTATGAGAGTGTAGATGGGACAGCCTCACTGGAATGATAAACAGTTAAAAGATAGGTTGTAGTAGATAGGTATCAGATATGAATCGTCGTAAGGTTATTAGATATGGTAAGTAACGTATTTGGTTGAGATACACCAAAAATGTTGAATATAGAAGGGTTTCGAGCAAAGATAGAGCTCAAGCAAGACCACGAGAGGTTGGGCGGTTCCCTTCGTGAAAGGCTAGAACTGGATAATATGAGATAGACAATGACAATATAACGTCAACGGCAAATTGTTGATGATTAAGTAAAGCACAAGTAAGTTGAATCAAATTTAAATTGGTGGGCAGCCAAAACAATATTTGATGAGAAGAAGAGGGAGATCTATTGTTGAGTAGCTATACACGGAGCAACTTCCGTACTTAAATAGAAGCATATTGTATACATTTTCACACATCAGACTAAACCAGCAACATCCCGATGTGCCATCTGTTCCTGTTTCCATCACTTTCGAGCTTTCTTTAGCTACAAACGAAGTTACCCGTTCATCAGCTACTCCATGAACGCCGAGAACAGTTGCCGAATTGGGGATCAACTTTGTGGAGCCGGCCGTGTAAGACGGGCGGCTGCTCCTTAACCCTAGTTCTGTTTAAGGGATACAATCTAGGTCAGAGTAATTAGTATATGGCGCAGAAGTACCTCGCTATCATCCAAGCTAGGAAGTACGCCACAATTCACGAATGCGTTCAGGTATGACCTCACTAAACATCACATTATAAGTCTAGCAAGCTTGCCTAGAGCTCCTACGGGCGGCTTAGATTTATTCATCTTCTTTTTTCACTAGACTTATGTATCTTGTATTTTTAGAGCTACATCTAAGGGAAATAGCGCAGCGAATGCGAGCAAGTCAACTGATATAAAGCTCGGCGTTATTTTTAAAACTACCGCTCAGGACTAAGTTCAAGAACTCTATCAGGAACTCATCCAAGAACTCACCAACGGCTTATATCCAATTAGTTCTTTATCAACCTATTCGTAAGGTTCCTGTATCAAGAACTTAGATATGCCGTGTGTCAACCAAACAGCCAATTCCGCCGTCTGTAACCTTATTCGCCGACCTACATTCCAGTCATATAAGCATGTTATAAAAATTTTTAAAACCAGTTAGCTGCATGCATCTCAGACATAGCATTACATCTCTTCCATGTCTCCAACTCGGCATTTCAGTGAAAAAAAAGTAACAAAATTCTCTTCTTTCTTCTTCCACTACCGTCTTTGCTTTCACAGATTCAATGACGTCTTCTCAATAGGAACATGCCCATTGCGGGAGATCATTGACGTCTTGTCTCTCTCCAAAATCCCTTCCCTGATACTAGTAGAGCCAGTAGTGTCATCTCCCGTGCCACTTTTTGCTTCCTGTATCTCCAAAGGGCTTGTCTCTAACTTACATTACCGACAACATATACATAGCTAGGATAGGCAAGGCAAGTGGCTAGTTCTACAGCTCTATCTGTATCAAGCATCGAGTCAGAACTGTGGCAACTACACCGACTAGCTCGAGCTCGGATTTCTAGCTATAACCCACTCCTTCATGTTCAGCACATTATTCATTGCCACTAAGTCCTCAAAAGGCCCGGATATCTAGTCTCGTTTTGCACATGATTCATGACTCGGTAAATAATCCTGTCTACAATGTTCCCGGATATTACATTTGAATAATGTCTAGAGGTTGAGCCATAGTTAGAGAAAATCCCGCCACAACACTGCACTAACCGACTTAATAGTCGCTAAATACATCAGCTTCATCTATGAACTCGGCTATGCTTTTATACGAAAATTGATCACCAGCTCTATTCAAGAAAGACATTTCTCATTATTGTTCACAAAACTACAACGTCATTATTTATTAAGTTGCCGCTTTAGACTTGTTACTTGGCATATTATAAACGATACCTAGGCAGGTGCTCAAAACTACGGCTTACACGTAGTATTTGGCATGAAGCATTCATCTCGCGGGGAATAACAAGAAAACCCGATGTTAAAGTTATGTAGTGGTGATGGAGAATATCAATGTCAGAACGCCGTCCTTCAACCAAAAAAAAAAAATTTGTGGAAGAGAATATAAGATGAGTATAATCGTACTCTCGTGTTCCGAGAAGACTGTTTAGCATGTGTCAGGGTATGTGCATAATTAAAAGAGACAAAGATACATTTAATCCTGATATTAATTCCGCTTAACATCCACTGCCATATTATCTGAAACAGGCATAGCTAGCCGCTGCCTTCTCGGTGGTGGTGCCTTAGGTGGTATCTTCTTAAGCGTTGAGCGTCCTGGGTTATCTACGCTGCTTGTGCCTAAAGATATACTATTCACACTATCATTATGGCCGTGTGCACCAGCCCCAGTTACCTCCGATGCGTTGGTGGAGCCAGGAGCAGCTCCGGAATTTTTGAGGTGAGCAATCAACACACCATGTCGATGCCTAGGGACCTGTGGCAGTGGCTTTTTTGACCGTGTAGACGTAGTGGATGTGACAGAAGATGCCACCGAAGTTACTGAAACGGTTTCAGATGGTGTGGGTGATGGAGAAGGTGTTGCCCCTTGCATAGCAAGTATAGGTGCCCCGGTTGGTGTCATGCTATTAGTTCGCGATATGGGCGAAGAATCACTCGAAGCCATCATGGGAAGCTCGCCAGCAACTACCCCGTCTATGCTCGGTACATCGCCACTGATCTCTGCAGTGCGACTAGGAGTTGTTACACCTGGCTTTTCCTGAACAGCAGCCACGTCTCCAACGCTAACCGTACTGCCGGTTTCTGAGATTGCGAGGCTCATACCCAATAATCTCTGCGCAAGTTCCTTGTCCTTTCTTTGAGGAACGCCTCCCGTCAGATCTGTTGCTGACTGTGATGGGGAGTCATGAACATTAGATTTTGTGTCGTCGTCGAGAACCTCCGAGCCAACTTCTGGTGCTGTCTGGTCTTTGAGCCAATCGACTTTTCGAACTCGCTCGACAAGTCGCAGTGTAGTCTCGTCCGTGGGTGCAAAGTGTGCATTTATAGAGCCGGCTTGGCCTGCCACCAAGTTCAATACAGCCAGAATGTCATGGCGTTTGTAATGTGAGTGTGTTTGGTTAAGCTGCGTATAGCTCAAAAGCGGGTAAAGCACACGAAGATATGTATGCCGAAGAGAAGACTTATCCTCAGGGAGGTCCATTAGATTACGTAGAATGATATCAATCAGGACCTTGAGATCGTTTGTGTAAAAATACTCATATGTGGCCCTATTTGTAAATAGTAGGTACAGCACTTTAAGAATTAGAAGCTGATAGGACGTCTCGACTTCACGATTAAGCAATAGAATGATGTTCTCTCCAAAATTACGATATGAAGAACCCTCCAAACTGAGCAACTTTATCACTCGGTTAGTGAGAGGCGCTTCAGTGCTGTCAGGTGCTGACGTTATTGTGGAAGCGAGCATATATTGTTCATTCAAAACCAACTAAAAGATTTGTTAGTATCCAAGTTCTCGATCAAGTTGAGCTCGAGGCAAGACGAGCATACCAATACCCTAATTGTCGGGTTATCTCGGGCATCGTCAGAAACGCTTTCTATTGCTTGTAGCAAGTGTGCCACAAATAAATCATCGATACGTACAAGATCCTCCCTGCGCAATCTTTCTACGCGAGACATCTCAAACATGAGTTCCAGCAAAAGGAAATGCAGTCTTGCATCCCCACGCCCTCGACCATGGCGATAGATAAGTTCAGCAAGGCGTGGGAAGCATGCTTTTTCAATCAAGAGCTTGAAGATATCTGGATTAGTGCGCCCGTCCAATAGCAAGAACCATGCCACCACATGCAAAGGCGCGCCCTCATCTTCTTGTACGAGATTCGCAACCAATTGTGCCCGAACGTAATCCTTGTTCTCTTCAAAGACAAGACTCTTCATCAATTTGTGGGCGCAGTTAGCCACATCATCCTCGGAATGCAACAGAGCATCACGGACTGCAGCAACGAGATAGAGCCACGATCGTAGTGTGTGGTCAATTAATTCGTGCGTTCGGCATCGCTTCGTTAGACATTCATCGAGGGCTACAGATGGAACGGTGGTAGTACGTTAGCACATGCATTTTGGTAGTTTGTAGTACCGCGAACGCAAAGAGTATGCACATCGATTCACTGGCGTTATTGAGAGGGATGATACAAGGCCGGAAACTTACCGAGCCAAAATTGATCCTCAGATTCAAGGCGATCAAAGGTCGCCATGATCGTAATTGGTTTTATGAGCGAGAAGGGTGGGAAGGTTGAGAGAGGTTAATCAGATATATCCAGGACTGTACATCGCTGCCACTGTCCGATTCCAGAGATTATGGTAGTCGGCTTGGTCAGTCGAGCGGACGTGATAGGGCTAAGAAGCAGAGGTTTATCGATAACGCTGAGATGTAGATGATGTGATAAGGGAACAGCGAGATTCGTATCTATGTAGATGCAGATCTCAAGAGAGCAGAGTCAAAAACCCAAGATCGTAAGTATCCAACGCCCGACTGTCGATCGGGGATTGTAAGAGTAGCAGCCGTTGAAACAAGATATTCTTGGCGTCGCATCAAGTTGTTCCGTTTGGGAGAAGGTAAATGACCATTTAGTTGAAGAGCGTAGCAGAAGCGAAATTTTTAGAGCGTCAAACAGACCCCGAGCCGTTGAGGATCGGTACAACACAATGCTGAATTAAATGAGAGACTTCGTAAAGAAGTTGTTGCGTGGGCGGGCGATTTTATTTCCACGGGCCCTATCTAAACATGAGGCGCAGTGCGATTAGAATTTAGTAGTAGGATAGTAGAATATATTGGGAAAAAAAAGATAGCAGTGCGCCTCGCGAAGAAGTGCGTGTATTCGATTATTCTTTCGACTATTCTTAGCTTTGCCGCTTCTGTTACCCAATTTAGATAGAATATAGGAAGGAATACAGACTTCGTCTACTTATCTATAGTGAATGCGGCAAGCAAAACAGATAGTAGGGTGTCTTCGAGGTGTCTAGTATGATGAAATAGAACCGCTAGTTAGGACTCGACGCCTTTCCATGACAGGATGTTTAGCTACAGAGAACGTAGCTGATGTCAGCTGCTGACAGCTGAGCCGTCTAAGAGACGTCTATAACCCTACTGAGAGTTGTAAGTCAAACTTATCATATGTTATTAAAGTGAAATTCCCACCACGTACATAACTTTCTACAAATACACAGTAAAGAGGCGACTAATTGGAAGTAGTCAAAGTTTCAATATGATATAAATTTACCACCAAACGCCTTGAAAAACCCCAACAACAGTGAAAATGAACACCACCCTAAAATGCATATCTAAACACCTTGTTACTCATTCAGAAGAAATCTTGACCTTATTTGAATATTCCAGGATGTTACTGACACGCAAATCCTTGATTTCGTCGCCTCTGCCCGATGCAACCTTGAGGATAAGTTCATTTAGTTCCTGTCTACCAAGGATGTCCACATGATCGGCTGTGTTGGCACCACCACGAGGATTGAACGGCTCCGGGTCATGCTGCATTTCAACTACTTTGATCTGGGCGCCTGCAGGGTTGTAGCGGGGCATCAACCATCCTTTGTTGCACATGTAACCGGTGCTCATCAGACTGACTGTTCCGTCGCCCTCGCCCATGATGACACCGTGATCGATGTGATCTTCGGTAACGCTAGTATCGATGGTAAGGTTTAGATGAGAGTTGATAATGGTATCAGGGTGCTTGTAGTAGTAAGCGCGTTCGGTAGACTTGCCGACTCCGTAGAAGCAGTATATTTTTAGATTGGGGGCTAGAGGCAATCTGGTTTCTAGAGGATTTATCCACTTGGACGGGTTTTCTTCGTTTGCGTTGACCTCTTCTGTGGTGTTAGCAACGCCACGTGAGTAGGCCTTGTTCATCATTGTCTGGTACCACTCCTCAGTTGTGTTGTAAAGATAGCTCATAGTATCGTCGACGGTGAAGTTACGGGCAGGAGCCGTGAAATTCTCACCGCCCTTGAAGTTCAACAGTGCGCCATACGTGAATGTCTGGCCGGGTGTGTCGTCAGGAGCAGAGTTTAAGTCGCCCCAGACGGCGGTACCACCAATAGGAAGCATAGAAGAGATACCGGGCATGGCTCTGAATAGCTCAGCGCGCTCAGTCTTGCTCAAGAACTTTTCCAATCCATAGACTGCAAATGCATTGAGTTGAGCAGTATCGCGCATCTCACCTGATAGTAAAGCGGTAGCACCTTTGACAGCACCGAGCATGCAGCCGCTGATATTAATCCAAGAGTCAACGTAACGGTCTACCCAATCATCACCACCACGGCCACCCTGTGCAGAGGCTACCCAGTGGAAGAAGTAGAAAAGGACTTGACTGCCCATACTGTGAGAGACAAGAACAGCTTTCTTGCCCCCAGTATCGACTGAGCTCTCGATATGAGACTTCAGACGACTGAAGTATTGATCACGTACTTCCAAGTTTGCGTACGATAGACGCCAGTCGTAGGCGGCTGTGTACGAGTTGGTAGGGTCATATCCGATGGAAGCAAGGTTCTCAAAGATTTTGCTCCAGATCCAGTATCCAGTGATGAAGAAGTCAGTAGCATCGAATCCTTGAGCAGCACGGAGTTTGACGTTTGGTGGGTCAAGACCTGTCTTGGTGTCAAGAACAATGTGACTCTTCCACATCTCTTTATCAAGGACAAGTGCACGCATCATGGTCCAACTACCCCAGAGTCTTTTACGGAAGTAAGGCCGAGAGATGTTGGAAGTTCCCCATGACTCAAGACCGGTGGAAATAACACCAGGAATCATGACCATGGGATGGGTAGCTTGATAGCCTTCGGATGCCATTTTGAGGCCTATGGAGAAAGCCTCCGAGCTCGCAACAGCTTCTTTCTCGCCATTCTTTACACGATGTTAGTAAATTGGATTGAAAGATACAGATAGTAGAATGCATAGACCATACCAGAAGATCTCTCACATCGCTGACAAAGCTAGTAGGTAAAGTCGATGGGAAAGCTTCATATAAACTTTCTATGCTGAGATCACCGAGTTCAGGGAAATCGATAAGATCGTTGTTCTTGGCGAAGAAACCCGCTGCCACGATACCGAACAAACTTCCTAAGAAGAATATAAAAGTATTGCGCCGGCGGCGGCCAGGCAGGTTGACTTTCTTAGCAGATGGCAGGTCAACTTTGATAGTAGTCGTAGGCTTCTTCCCTAAGCTAGCGGGATGAGCTTCTTGCGACTCCTCGACACCGACAATGGAAGCTGCAGCAAATCGGTCAGCAGTGACGCCAGTGCTGTGCGCCTCAGTCTGTCTATTTGAGTCTTGTCCTTCCGAAGAGCCGGCGACATCGCGCCGACGGATTTCGGAGGGCATAACGAGAGTGCTCGGAAGATATTATATATTCGACTTCGGCGAAGTTTTCGATGGGCGTTGTGTAGCGATTGCGATGTATAATATGACAATGTAGAAGGAGATGTACTAGAAAGAGGGGAAAAGAAGGGAAGGACCGACTAAAGAGACAAAACTTGGTTGTAGAGAGGGAGAGGGAGCCAGGCAAGAACGCTGTTTGTGGGCGGTGGGAGCTTCAGAGTAGAGCTTAAATTTAATTTGACGGATCGTCGGGATAGTCAGAGAAAGCAAAGCTTAGATTTTTAGGCTTCCTTTGAAGACCTTTCAACGAGCAGGTCTAGAAATGCGCCTCGGTTGAATAAAGCGTCACGATGATGAAGTCAGTTGAACAATATGTACCAATAAAAGAAAAGGAAGAACAAAAATCAATACTGATGTTTGATGGCGAGTAAATGGAAAGCACCAGCGTAGTTTTTTGATGGTTATCCAGTTGCTTTTTTAGCTTCTGCGCAACCCCACCTATTCAACTACATATGTGTGTACTTGTAGACTTTTGTTGGCTTTAATGTGCCACTTTAGTGCTTTAGAGCCCTTTTTAGCCTTTTTTATTGCTTTCTAGGTGGACTCAGCAGGCATCATCTTGCTAGTGCATGTACCGCTGCATCCAAATCTAGCGCTATAGGTACCTATAACCTAAGCCTGACCCAACATTTAAACCACTACATATTATGCTGGTGTCATCCCTTTTGATTATGGTCTTTTTTGCTACCTTGGTTTTCTTTTTCTTTTTATATATGATCGACCATGTACACACTCACTATATTTTCGAAGAATCTTAGCACATCTAGATATGTCTTGATGACTACTGCCTGCTTCATCATCTTAACACAATAACGTAGTAATTTATGGATGCATGTAGTTATAGCTAGCGAATCCACAATCACATGTTTTTCTTAGAGATTTTATGCCTGGGCCAGGGTTGACTTAGTTTGTGTATCTCCAATTCAGCTTGCCTGACTAAATAGCTGCCTTGTCAACCCACACTATGCTTTAAGCCTCGTCTTCGGCCTGAATGATCTTGAGCCACTCTTTGAATTTCATTTTCTCTTTTGAAACACTACATCTCCGCTGGTTTATCTAGGTTTGATACCGCTTGTATTATTATGACCTAGTAGCATAGTCAGCCTTGCTTGCCACTTGAACTAGCAATAGATGACGCCGAGAGCTCGCTATACTCATTGCACTTCGGGCTCCGACATCCCGCCTAATGCGGACTGCTCACTATAGACCGGCTTCCAAAATTCATGAACCAGACTTCTTATAATACCATCTTTTGATCGGGTGCAACAAGATTCCATATACAATCATAGCCCCATTCTCAGCTCTGTTATCAAGCTTATTTTTCATCCATTTTCATCGCCGCCCACTTCGGCTTCGTTCTCGGGCTCCCATTTTTGTCCTTGTCGCATAGTAAACCCCGGTCGTGTTCTGGATCTCTTGCAAGACAACCGTCGAGCTTTACTACGTTGGTTTCCATTTGCATCATGGCAGCCCTAGTTGAAGCTCAACCTATCTCCAATGTTTGCACAGCAGACCGCAAAACTAGCCCCCTTTCTATTATGCTCAAATACATACAGTATAACCATGGTCTAGAGCAACGATATCTTCCAGACATCCGTGCTCTGATAGCCAAGGATCTCAGCGAGCCTTATAGCATATATGTATACCGTTACTTTCTATACCAATGGGCACATCTGTGCTTCCTCGTAAGTCTAGCTACTAACACCACCCACTCTTGTAAAATTCCTCATCATGCAAGGCCCTGGCTACTACTGGCAGGTTCTCTTCCTTTTTGGCATTGTCACATGTCAGCACAACCTCTTGTTCCCTTTAGCTAACACGTGCCCCTCTTTCTACTCATCAGGCGTTAAACGAGGAGGACGAATCTCTAGTTGGCGTTATTATCTGCAAACTTGAAGTTCATTCATCCCGTTCACCGTCGACACGACGAGGCTATATTGCTATGCTAGCTGTCGAGTCAGCATATCGTGGACACGGCATCGCAACCTCACTTGTGAAACAAGCCATTGATGTCATGGCGGAGCGCAATGCCGACGAAATTGTGCTAGAAACGGAAGAAACAAACAAGCCAGCTATCCAGTTATACGAGCGTCTAGGCTTCTTGCGATCCAAAAAGCTTCATCGCTATTACCTGAACGGAAGTAGCGCATATAGATTAGTGCTTCTACTAAAAGCCACGAACCCCGAGCGAGCATTCATAGATGATATCGACCATAACCCTATGTCATTAATGGGCGGTGTTATATAGGTCTCTATATCAAATAAAATGAGGATTCATAGGCCATGCTTAGAGGTTGTGTGCCAACCACATCTATCATTATATACATCAAATCATTGCAAGCGTTGCTTTTTACTTGCTTCAGTTCTTCATCAAATCTTATCATTTATAGCTAGTGTAGACATTTCTATCTCCGTGATTATTGTATCGTTTAGCGTTACCAAAATTTGAGAGATGCTCTATCTCTTTAGGGGGAAGTCTCTTGATGAATAGAGTGATGCCCTCAGATCATATTTGTTTCCAAACGATAATCCAAGATAAGTGAAGATGTCTATAAGTAGTTTCCAACGTTAGTCGTGATTCACTCAAACGTAGTTGCCGGTATGATATTCTTATATACCTGGCTTGTAGTAGATGGGCTTCTTGAACATGATTTTCATCTCCTGTAACTTCCAATGGACTCTTCTGACATCATCTTTCTTCGAGAAGTCTTCCGTAAAGATGCATATATAGCGTTCTTTCTGTCCACGGGCTCCTTCAACCTCGGGTGCTACTTGAACTCGAGCTGCAGTGCCTAGGGTTCCCGAGATCGTTGCTTTCAAGATAGCTTCCCATATCTCGTCAACATACCGGGCATCTACAAATAGCATCCACTACCATATCGAATCCCATTAGCGTTCAGTTCGTGATGTACATATCTTTGTCTGTGACGGTACTTACTTTGCCTGCTCGTATATTACAAGCGTGTGATAGCCCCAAGATATCATTTAAAGCAGCTGACTTTTCGGAATTCGCTTCTTTAGTCTTGTTAGATGCTGGCATGCGCACTTTTGCTAGTCCTATCAGAGAGCTGTGAAGGATCTCCAAGCGCTCTAGAGCTCCTTCTTGTGCCATTCTCAGATTCGCACCCTCGATTTCAGGCCCTTCATTTTCATTTCCACGACTCTCTTGGCTTTGCCAGTAAGCTTTATGAATGGTGTTTTTGGCGTGTGGATTCACAGCATACAGACAAGGTGTTGAAGGAGACTCAATCGTCGTTGAAGGCGGAAGCCGTCTAAGAAAGTCATCGGGAGACTCGGATACCTGCCATGCAAATTGGATTCCATCAAATGGATTATACAGGCTTGATAGATCGGTTTCGACTTCAACTTTCACTTGGCAGTCACTAGACTCTTCTTTTTTTACCTTAGCTGGAGGTGTCGATGTTGTCTGAGTTTTGGCCCACCATTTAGCAGGATCAAAGTCTGTAACTCGCTTCTCCAAACCTGCAGTGAGGTCATCGTCACCTATTAGGATGTCAAAAGTCAGTACTACTTCATAGATCAATGTCACATATCAGTGCATACCGTAAAAGTCTGATTCGTCGCTTTCCATCTTGGTAGCACAATCTATGAGTGTAGGTTTCTTGTATGTGTACAAAAACAAAGTACTTTTCGTAACAAAGGCGGGATTATACTATGTACGTAGATTTACGTGCCTAATTTTGTATATACATATATACAATTAACGACATGGTTATCGCACAGTATGCTATCAGCATGTTACAGGGGTGAAAACGAACGACAATAAGGGGTTTTAAAGCTACAGATTCAACTTATGTTTGCATATATACTATACATCTTCAATCCAAAGTTATCATCTTATTAGGGTTTAGGAGCTCGTAACCCAGCTATTTGAAATCATATGTAGTGGAAAATTAATAGGGTCGCACAGACGAAACAGACAGTTGGGATTAGGATAACACTGAAAACAATTAATTTAGCCCCAAGTTCGATGCAGTCAAGTTTCGAAGCGTCATGGGATGCAAGGTGGTTGTCGGCGGGTTTTGCTCTTTTCAGTCTAAGCTATTGCTAGTCAAGGTGTCGTTGGTAGTACTATGTTTTTCCAGTATGACTGTTTTCAATCATCAAAATAGCCTACACAAACAGAAGCAATTGTTCCCCACCCACTTATCTATAAAAAGCTCCCAAACTATAAAAATGAAGATGCAGCAAATTTCACGTACCTGACATCTACTTGGCTATCATCCCGAATATGTCGTCTAGTGAGGTTGCCCAAGCTATTTCGTCAGTCCAGTCGCTAGTCTTGGATCTGCCCCCATGCTGTATCGAATTTAGTCCGTTCCACCCTCAGCATTTTGTCATAGGGACGTACTTCCTTGACCGCAAGGATGACAAAGCAGAAGACAGTTCTGACCTGGAGGGAAAAGAAGTTTTGGAACAAACATCTTCTGCTGCCAACAAGACAGCACAGAATCGAACGGGCAGTCTTGAGGTCTATACAGTCGACTCGGATACCGAGAGTGTGTGAGTGCATAAAATAAGACTGCTGGCTGATATTGCACATCACTGACGGCTTCTCCAGAACTTTGATCCAGACCAGTCTTCAGCCCTCTGCAATTCTGGACCTTCATTTCCATCAGGATTTGGATGAGCAAGGCGCAACTATTCTCGTCGCTGTCACAAGTACGGGAAACATCACCTTTCACAGATTTGATCCAGGATCCCATCCATCTACGCCTCTATCCGATTTGTCTACTCGTAGGTTCGATGATGTTGATGAGGGCACGCTCATTCTATTCTGTGCTTGGCACCCCACAGAGAAGAATCTTCTCGCAGTGACTACATCTGACGGTCGTGTCTTACTGGCTCGTATAGATTTTGCTACCTATGAGATCAAGGCTTACCGCGAGGTACCGATTGAAAATGAGCTAGAAAACTGGTTTGTCGCATTGACAACTACAGAAACTACGGCTGAAGGCGGAAAGGCGTTCACAATATTATCTGGTGGCGATGATTCGGCAATGCGATGGGTGTCCTGTGTTATTGACCCCGAGCTAGCCCATGAATATGACGAAGAATTGGGGCTGCAGCTGCCATATCCACCGGCAAAGTTGCAAAATCAACATATGGCGGGTGTCACTGCTATTCTTCCATTGGACATCAGTCTTAGTGATGGGTCGAGCCTGCTTATCACAGGAAGTTACGATGACAACATACGCCTCTTTGCCTTCAAACCACAGCACAAGACGTATGGTATGCGGAGTTGCCGGTTGCTAGACGAGGCTAACCTTGGAGGGGGTGTTTGGCGTATCAAGATCATGCATACAGGTCCTAGTGGGGTGACTTTGTTAGTGTCTTGTATGTACGCTGGCACTCGCATTGTGCGGTTGACTGGTAGTGGCGATGACTGGAACTTTGAGATTATTGCACGTTTCGAAGAGCACAAGTCGATGAACTATGGTAGTGATTTCGTGCCCAACGTTTACAAAGAAACAGATAAAGACAGTCAGGAACGACTTGTAATTTCAACCAGCTTCTACGATAGGCTATTGTGCGTATGGAGTAGCCCAATCTAAGCTTGGCTCTCAGATAGAATGATTGATAGAGAGATCGGTAAAAGACGTATAAGACCACGACTACAACGTAATTCAGAGCACTACTGTTTTCTTCACTTAGCTGAATTTTTGGTCGATGGCGGTCGGAGGGTTGTATATATGTAAGAGATACATCACATCCACACCAGCTGACAACAGCTAAATTGTGTTGGCGTGCCATGGATGGAGTCGGCAAGCGTGCATACATATTTATATCTGTAGAAAGATACGTTGCAGGAGCTCCCTAGCAAGAACTATACCAGTAGAACAAGCACTATAGCGTTTTAGGGTGGCGTCTATTAAATGAAATAACAGTCCCAGCTCGATTCGACCTAATGATATGGAGGAGGCTAAAGTCTTCAAGAAGATATGGCGCAGGAGCAGGACGAAGTTGCCTCCCGGCCCAGCCTGACGCATTTGCTGCAGTGGAACTGGCGAGCTTACGTTCAGGACAAAATCCCATCAACGAACATGAAGCTTCTAGGCCCCATAAATAGATGCAGAAAGTCATTGTGATGGTCGTCAGGCGGTTCTTGTTTGCAGATCACCCATACATTAGCAGTTATCATCGTGACTAAAGACATGTCGTGTATATATCGTCAGGCCTTTGTGAACTACAACTCCAACTTTGACTAACTAGCAAAAGAAGTCGAAAGAAGTAATAAGCTGGAGCCAAAGCGCAGGGAAAGGCTGTTTATAGTATATTTTTTTTAGAGGGGTTAAGCCCGTCTTGTCAACAGTCAGGTGCGCCTAAAAAGTCGACGCCCAGCCATAGCTTTCAAACGTAAAAAACGGGTCACACTGATAAACAGGGGAGGATGTTAGCTAGGCACAAACAAACAAACACAGCAAGCCTATAACGAGCCATATAGCCATAGCACTGCAATTCAAGGGCTGGGCTAGGCTCACTAGGCCTACCAAAAAAGAGAAGAAAAAAAGGCAACAGAACAAAGCTTCCCCAGCACGTTAGGCCTGAACTCTCTATTATAACTTGCCTCGCAAATCCCATCACGAACCCGCCTTTCGAGAACTAAACCAAATCTCCTTCCCATCCAACGCCTGTCGGGTTCTGTTTCCATCTTTGCCTTTTTTTCTCGTGCAGCCTTCTGTTTTTCCATCCGTTCGAACTCTAAAAGAGCATCTGCTGTGCTCACTGCCATCTCATCTTACATTCCATATTATCCCCTGTTTTGCTACTACCAGCACGACCATCTCGGATCAGCTCCTGGAAGCTAAGCTGCATCTTCCATCCATCAACGGCCGTTAAAAACCATACCCATACATTCTCTTACAGCAGTCCTAGTACGCAGTACGAGCGGTATCACGACTCAACCCGCAATATCTGCATCCCTCTATCAGCCCGCCCGCTCTCGACCGACACTGCGAACACCTCGTGCCGCGCGCATCGTCGCCTCGACGTCTCTACAATCCATCATCGATCCCGTTCATCACGGCTCCTGTGTTTTTTTCAATGGAGGGACAGTCCTCCAACGGTGCTTCCGTCGAAGTTATCATCCCGCAAGTGCATGAGGCCTTGCGGGTGGTTCACGATCCTCACTCGCCCAACAACACACGCCAGGAGGCTCAGGCTTTTCTCGAGCAGGTCAAGCAGAGTAGCGATGCCCCATTGATCGGGTTCAAGCTTGCCTCCGATGGCTCGCAACCCCCCATCGTCCGCCACTATGCGCTATCGCTGCTCGCCTTCACCATCACCCAAAAGTGGGAGGATTTCAATGACGAACAACGCACCACCATCCGCGGGTGGGTGCTACAGCTGTGCGAGGCTGTCTCCAAGGACGATCCCACCTACCTTCGCAATAAGACGCCCCAACTATGGACCGAGATGGCAAAGCGCGACTGGGGTGACCGTTGGATGGATATGGATGCGTCGCTGCTCCAGCTTTGGGAAAACTCCGATCTTCCTGTCCATAAGGAGGTTGTGCTCTTTATCCTCGAGACCCTATCAGACGAGATTTTCAATAGTGCCGACTACATGGTGGTTCTCAGAGACAGCATCTTGAGCAAGGCCTGTGTCGAAATATTCACGTCCTCATCCGTCCTCGCCGATGCCTTCCCGAACAGAGCTACCAATACACTTTCTATTCGCTCCGGAGATGAGGGTTGGCTAGTCCGCGTCAATCGTTTTCTAGGACAATGTCTATCTGTTGATGTGGCTAGCAATACCGATGCCCGCACATGCGCCGTCAAGAGCTTGAACGTCATTGCTTCTCTAATGAGCTGGGCTGTGCCTCTAGCCGTCAAGACCTCCGACACCGTCCCTGTTCTGTGCCAAGCTCTGGCCGCATCTCACGTCGATGTTCAGAAGGCAGCTCTCAACTGTCTATATGTCCTATACACACGCGTCAATTTCAGTGACGACGAAGTGCTCACTCTTGTTGCACCCATGTTTGAGCCTGAAATTGTCAGCCTATGCCAGCGTCTCAGTGAATGGTCCAAGGTCAGCGCTGATGACATTGACATTGACAAGTATCAATTCGCAAAGAAGTTTTCTGAGGTAAGTTTCTCATCCATACCCTATTTGATCTGTTCTCTGTAACTACAAGAAGACTGACCTATCTTTCAATCCAGATGTTGTCACACCTCGCAAACTATCTGGTCGCCAAACTCTCTATATTCCCTTCTACCGCCGACGTACCTGGATTTTTAAATCTTCTCTTGCAAGTCGTTCAAAGCGAGAGTCTTGTCGTTTCCATCCCTGTGCTTGTATCATGGACAAAGCTCCTGACCCACAAGACCATTGGCCCGGATGCTGCCAACAATGACCAAGTTCTGGGTATCCTCCTTCAGGTGTGCAGCTCAAGACAGTTGAGATACGAAAACTTTCCTGATGACAGTGAAGATCCCACGTTCCTGTTCTTGATGGAAGATACTGAAAATCTCCCAGAGCGTCATGCATTCCTTGGAAACTATCGGAGGTTCAGTGCGCAAGTCATCGAGGCCATCGTCAAGTTGAAATTATCAGAGTCGTTTGAGTACCTATTGAGCCGAGTCGATCAAGTCATTCAGCATCTATACGACACAGAAGCTGTTCCCAGTGGTAAGTCGTACTGATTCAATTTCTTTGAGAGAATGTCACGCTAACTAATCACTACCATAGTCACCAATTACATGAAGTACTCTCTTCCTGTCCTCCAAGTAGATACCAACTTCACTGTCATTGAAATTGCACTCAAGGCTTATGCCAAGCGAAGAAACAGTGAGGGGAAGATCCCGGAAGAGACTGTGACTGCTATTGAGACATACCTCGAGAAGTGGGGTCGGAATCTTCTATCTGCCAACTTCGAGGATCCCCAAATTCGGAAGCGTGTCTTGCAGCTCCTTGTTGCCCTTTCTACCTCGGCGCTAGACTCTCACAGCCCGTTCATGCTGAGTGTCTTGGAACATATTCTCATGAACTGGCCTAGTCTCCAGCCTGAGCACAAGGCCTATAATGAGGCGATCAAGGATCTTCAGAACGAAAGTATGGTTGAACTCCAGCGCTTGGCTACCAAGGTTCCTGATCATCTTATCCAGGTATACGACCAGATTGCCTCGCGTGTGAACGAGCTTCTGAACTCAGGTACCTTGGATGATAAGCGAGCCGTGGCATACCGCAGCTTCCTCTTTCTCATCATCCACAGAGCTACTGAGTTGACATTCGAGCAAAAGATGCCAAAGCTGCTGTCATTTGTCGAGCCAACCTTTGCTCAATGGAAGGATCCTCAGTTGCTCTCGGCTATCAGCACATATTCCGGCTTTTGTCAGATGCTAGGACTTGATAAGGCCCAACAATATCTTGCTAGCCATAGAGTACAAGACGTTAAGGAGTGGGGCGAATGTAAGTTGGATGCGGAAGGGTTGCAAATCCAGGCAGAACTCGAGGAGCGTCAACATATGCTTCCTCTACGAGCGACCAAGTCGTTCCTAGCGATCTCAGTCGAGAAGATCGCCAAACCGTCCCCAGCCTTCGATGCGTCGATTGCGCTATGGAGGGACAACTTCCAGTCCATTCTATCTGCGCTTCTACAATTTCTTGGACATGCACACGCTTCACATAACCCATCTAACTGGCACGGCTTGTCTGAGGAGGTACGCACTCCCATTGTCAACAAAGTCTTGAGTGACCGCTTTTGGCAGTCCGGAATCTCCGAAGGTAGCAAAGACGATTTCTACAATCGAGTTCTGGATAAGAAGGATACTCTCGAAGGCTTGGGATCGACAATTCGCGGCTCGATCCGTTTTGTAAGAGAAACTGCGTATGCCATCATTTATTGCCTCAGCAGAATGGATGGTCTATTCTACAGTCTTCCTGAGCTTCCTCATCCATTAGCGCATGCGCTTTTCTCTGACTCTTTGTTCATATCATCTCACCAGCAGATCAGCTTGCTCAATCTTGTGAGATATCTAGTGGATGACTGTCCAGTGGAAAACAGAGAGAATTTCCTACCACCCGTCCTTGAAGCCTGCTTCCGCCAAATGGACACCAAAATCAACAACGAATGGCAAAGTCTTGCAACACAGCAAACTGTCCAAACAGGTGGTGATGATCTCACAGAGGAGATGAAAGCCGAAAGTATACTCCGCCAGGTCACATACACGGCAGTGGTAATGATTGCAGATTTCCTGGACCCGAACAAGACAAGTAAGTCTTCGACCTAAAATATATCGAACTTGAAACCATAAGCTAACCAATCTATCTTTCAGACCCTGTCCCCAACGGATCCTCTAGTGACAGCTCCGCAATTGACGATGAGGAGCCGAAGTTCCCTACCCTTCGCCGGTTCTGCTTGTCTAGGCAGAGTATCGTCGAGCCTCTTTTGGTCTTTTCAACTCACGCTATCCGGATGAAGGACTCGCGCTGCTGTGGCTATATCCTACGTGTCCTCCGGACGATTGCTTCGGATCTCCGTGGCGAGCACCCACAATCAAAGGATAAGCGAGGAAGCGATCCAATGGCCAAGTTCCCTATCCCACCTGACACCGTCAATGCCATCCGGGAATTCATGTCGACAGAAACGCTCCAAGCTTGCATCACTTCCTTCCATGAGCCCTACTTTGTAGACACGCAGAAGGATTTGTCCTACTTGATGGCAGCTATCTATGTCTACTTCATCCCTGTTACGAACACTCCCGCCAATGTTCTACTATCCCTTCCTGGTATCACTTCTGAAAAGCTCCAGGTGATGAATGAGTTCGTTATCAATCCTGATTCTGGTACTCGCCAACAACGCACTGCCATGTTTGACATCCTCAAGCATCTCAAGGGCGTCAGTATCGCGGAAATGGGTAAATTAGATGCTCCGGCACCCAAGAAGAAAGAAACACGTTCTAAGATGGCACAGGAGTTCATGCAAGCTCCTGGTCAAAACGGCTCGCAGAATATCCCTAGAACGGCTTCCCCAGATGGCCTGGATGGCGTCGCTGGATTATTTGAATCTTAACGATCCATGTTTCTATACCTGCTGTTAGAATGGTCTATGGATGGTTTTCAAGATTCATTATCTTTGTGTCTCTCTGACTCAGGACACTATAGGCGTGGCGTAAGGCGCATGATGTCGACACTATTAGAGGTGTCATTTCATGGGCTAGTATGTTTGCCTATCTCCTACACTTTGGTTGCTTGCTTTTTTCTTTTCGTCCTATACCACTACTTCAACACCACTTCCAGCCGCCAATACTGTTTCTTCCATATCGACTAGTTTCCTATCAATATTTGGGATATATACAGTTTGTACCATGCTTGACGTATTACTTTATTCTTTGGGGGTTTTTTTTTTCTTTTTTAGTTCTTGTTTCATTGGGTTGGGGTTATAATATTTTGGATAGAAGAAACTGATATATTCTATAGTTTCATTGTGGAGGGAAAAAAAAATAGAAAAGGAGAAAAAAACCATGACATATATTATGTCGTCTTTTTTTATTATTATCAGATATTTTGCATCTTTCTTCATTGCAAGTACATTTCTTTCCGCATACATACATTATTCGTGTTAAATCAGTTGATCACTATGACGGGCTGGGAAATGAACAATTGTTTTATCGAGAGATATCAGTGCCCAACTTTTGTCATAGTTTACTGCTATAAACTAACATGTTCATAACCATCTAGAACAAACTTATCAAACTCATCATAAAGCCCGCTATATATATAGCGTCGTCTTCAAAATTAACCAACATCTTTGAAGCCAATGTAACGATGAATGATGAATGTCTTCAGACTGTGTCAATCTAGGCGGTACTACAGCAGTCACATCTTCCACGAACCTAAACTTCCCGTGTACAACTACATATATATGCAATATGTTTTAGATCTAGTCTTCACGGTACACATATTGCCTAGTCTGGCAAGGCGACGTTCACCGGTCTTAAAATCATGAAGGTTAATATATTGACTATTTCAAGTCGCGTATAGTTGCAAGTGCAGATTTAGTTCGGATTTAGTTCATAGAATTGATATTTTTATAGTAGTTATAGTTAGTCAATGGTATATAAGGATATACAGATATGCTGATAAACAAGATCCTCCTCCCATTCTTCAGAAAACGATAGCATCAAGCAAATGTACCTAGATGCAGCTTCACCGTAGATTTTCGTTTCAAATTGCATTATCCTGTAGCATTCCCATTAGATATGTAAGAGAACACTAAAATTACAATGGTCTCCTCTCTAGATAATTCAAAATTATTTATCAGTGCTTCCTATTCCATCAATGAGTTGATCAGTATTCAGCTCTCCCAACGTTCGCTTCGCTTCTTTCAAGCTTAACAGAAGACTTACTTCTTGTCAAGGCTGTTCCCGCTTAGGTTCCAGGCCTTTACAGCCCATTTTTGCGTGTTGTCGACGTATTTTTCCGAATTGACGGTCTTGATACCAACGCGTACGCCGTCCTTGGAGAAATCAATGTTCTTTTTCTGCATCTTAGCGCTGGCAGCATCACGTACGCCGACAGAAGTCAAGTAGACTTGGTATAAAACCCAGCCAATGCCACCAATGGTAGCCAGGAAGAGAATGAGGGGAATGAGTTGACTGGACATTGTTGGTGAGCTTATGTGTGTACGTATGATATACTGCATACAATGCGGGCGATTTGGCAAGTTCTTTAGGTGAGGAGATGAGAGGAGTGGTGGAGACTAGAGAAATACAGGAAGTGGTTCCTGGTTTTATAGATTGTCAAGTCTAGCGTACCTGATAGTAGACATTTTTGAGTGGGCAAGAGTCTAGCACACAAAGGATAGGCTGATATATCTGTAGGCGTCAAGTCTAAAGAAAGACAGGCGATAATGCAGAGCCAACGGGCTGGAATGCAGGGCCCTGAGGTTTTGCAGTCTGATGACGTTTTTTTTCAGTGGTAAAGGAAGAAAAAAAAGTGGCCGGATAATCGAATGTGCAGTATTATCTTTAGCAGTTTGTCGATATCAATCAAGAAAAAAAGAAGAGAGAAAAAAGGGAAAAATAATATAATTCAAGTCACGAGAGGAAGAACAAAGCGTTTCTTTCTTTCCTGTCGGAGGTGGTGGAAAAAAAAAATTGTATATAATTGCAGAAGCTTATTCAAATGGAAAGAATGCGACGTACGCGGTAGCACAGACAGAAATCGTGACAGTCTCGTGTTGTAGGTGGTTTTTGTATGCTATTTCTTGAGGATAATATCATATGATAAGAATAGTATATTTGTGTTAGATGACACAGTTAAACCTCTAAGGGAAAATGAAAGGAGCTAGAACTAGAGGACGTCTTATGTGCGGAAGTCTTCGCATTATATCATGTGTTCTGACAGTCCTACCAGTCATCCCAACTATGTACTAGCAGTTATTAAGGACCGGATGGTCATATAACGTCTATGTAAGCTATTGCGTCGCAGTGGGCCTCTCAGTAGGATGCTAGAATGCCGATTAGCATTTCCATAGTCGGATTGAATCAGAGTCCATGCTTTTAAATGCCTGTAGAATATGAACACCCCCAGAAACTTGGTCGTGTGCCTCAGACTAATAAGCATGTTCTCATTAAATTATGTGTGGTATTTCCCAGTATCAACGCCAACGCGACAAATATAGCGTAGAATCTGACTGAGGACGTGTTTGGCGCAAATTTCCAGAAGAGAGCCGGTTTATTCACTTGGCTTGCGACAAGTCTGGACTTCAGTAACGAAAGTAACGGATATCGCGGCACCCAAGACTTACCTATCTATATAGTATATCATAGGCATCAGCTATGGCTTGGCTACAACAGACTAGACGCGGTGCTCATATGCATTTGACTGGTTAAGATGGTAGTAATTAGGCGTTGAAGCACATGGTCAAGTGTGGTTGATGTGTCAGATGCAACTATAATTAATCACAGATACATCCAGATATTTGTACAAGTGAGCAGTCACACTTGCAGAATCCCTCTTTACGCCCAGTCCACATAAAGGCGTGTTAAAGCAGTATTATAGAGACTACATTCATCCTAATGTTATAGATTTGATGCACTTTACAGACTGAGTGGGCGGCCTCTTTGATAGCACGAGACAGTAGGGTTGAACATGCCAGCTTCATAGGGTTAACTAAGAGAGCTCTTGATGCCGTTCTGCCCCACCTTATTTATCTTATCTAAGGTGGCATTCAACCGGGGTTTTGCCTGCCTTAAAGTATTTTGGACGACGTGGCGGGGAATGGTTAGTAGCAAGCTTAAGTGCTTAGTTTGTTTATTATGGGTTGACAGTGCAAGTTGGTAGGCCTAGAAAGCGAGAAGAAGTCCCAAAGAACAGAGCACAGTTCACTGGGATCACAAGGCAATTTTGGTCGCAAGCTAGGCTTAAGCCCACCTAATTGACTGGCACTTCATACCACCTGTCCAATTGTGCGCTATAAAGCGGTAGCTAGCCTTCTTTAACCCAGGCTACAAGTTGTTGCTAACAAGCTGTTGCTAAGAGCTTCCATCCCTTCTAGTCTCGAGACGATACACACAAATTTTCCTTAAAAACTCTATTCGGCTTTTACTCCTTCTTTTACTCGAACCCGCCGTCTTTCTGACAATTCTGGGTGCAGAGCCGTTTGTTGGACTTTTATTTGATTGCTTAATGATCTAGTCTGGCATATTGCTGTTTGCAGAAAGCAGACACATTTCTATACATCTCGAGCTAGACCCGTTTCCTTGGTGTAAACACCGTAAATACCCCTCCTCCAGCTACGCGAACGACAACCATCCCACAATTCGTTTATACATCTCTAGCCTGGATTAGATCACGTTGCTTGCTTCCCGTGAGACCGACATTAAGTTGTAGTAGCCCCGATTCTCGAAAAGAGCCCGCTACACCGGGCCTCGTCTAGCTCCCGACTAATCACGAATCATTGATTCTTGGCTTTATTTGAGCCATTGAGCATCCTGCTCAGCTCCGGCGTCATACACAACCGAGTTTTGCGACACTTGATCATCTAGACACCACAAAACACACATACACAGCATTCCAACATGTCCGCACCAAACGATAACTACGGCTATCAGCAGCCGCAGCAGCAGCCCTATGGCCAACCTGGTGTTCTTTCACCGGTCCAGGATGCCGGCGTAGCTCCTGTGCCGGTCTCAGCTGAGCACAAGAAGAAGAAGCGCGGCTACGCTACTGAAGCCTTTGAATTCGGTGCCGGTGCCAACGCTGGTGCCAATGCCGGTGTCGGTGCCGGTGCTCCTGGTGCCCAGTACGGAGTTCCTGCTGTTCAACCTGCTTATGGTTATAATCAACCTGTCGAGGCTGCTGCTCCTAGCTACGGCACACCTGCTGCTCCGGCTTATGGCACTACTCCGGCCTATGGTATCCCGGCTGGCCCTCCTGCCGGCGCTGGCTACCACCCTCCAGACCCTTACTACCAGTCGGCGCCCGGTGCTGCTCCTGGCGGTGTTGCTGATATCACCGCTGGTATGCAGCAAATGAACGTGGGTGGCGCTCCCGGCGCTGGTGGCCAGGCCCTTCCTCAACAGCAGGCCCAATCAGTTCCTTTGAACCAGCTCTACCCTTCGGATCTCATCAACCAGCCCTTCAACGCCTCGGAGTTGGATCTCCCTCCGCCACCCATTGTCTTGCCTCCCAGCGTATGTTTTTATTCAATCTGATATCTGTTTGTGAGCATAGAAACATCAGCTAACTTTTGTGAATCTAGACGGCTTTGACTGCATCCCCCCACGCCAACTGCCCTCCAAAATTTACTCGCTCCACTCTGAACGCTGTCCCAACGACTGCTGGTCTGCTCAAGAAGTCAAAGCTGCCATTTGCTCTAGTTATCCAACCTTATAGCTCGCTCCACGATAACGATGATCCTATCCCTCTGGTACAAGATCAGTGCATTGCTCGTTGCCGGAGATGTAGAACATACATAAACCCTTTCGTCACCTTCCTCGACCATGGACATCGCTGGAGATGTAACATGTGCAATTTGACCAACGATGTTCCCCAAGCCTTTGATTGGGATGCTGCTTCGCAAAAGAGCGTCGATAGATGGCAGCGTCACGAGCTCAACCATTCTGTCATGGAATTTGTTGCGCCCCAGGAATACATGGTCCGCCCTCCTCAGCCGCTTGTTTATCTGTTCTTAATCGATGTCAGTTATTCTGCTGTTTCGCGCGGACTTGTTGCTACTATCGCCCGTACTATCCTCGATAGTCTTGACCGGTTACCCAATGCTGATCGCCGCACCCGTCTTGGTTTCCTCGCGGTTGACTCCAGCCTGCACTACTTCTCCATCCCCAAGGATAGCGAAGAAGGCATCGATACTAAGATGATGGTTGTCAGTGATTTGGATGAGCCATTCATGCCTGTGCCCAATGACCTGCTGGTTTCTTTGAGTGAGAGCCGTCAAAGCCTTGAGAAGTTCCTGGCCAGTCTGCCCAACATGTTCCAGAACAACCAAAGCAGCAATTCTTGCATGGGATCTGCCTTGCGCTCTGGTCACAAGCTTATCACTGCCTTTGGCGGTAAGCTAGTTGTGCTCAGTGCTACTCTTCCCAACGTTGGCCATGGAAAACTGGACATGCGTGAAGATAAAAAGCTACTTGGTACTTCCAAGGAGACTAGCCTTCTGCAAACCGCCAACAGCTTCTACAAGAGTTTTGCTGTCGAATGCTCCAAGAGTCAAGTGTCAGTCGACATGTTCTTGTTTGCTACCCCATACCAAGATGTCGCTTCGCTCAGCAACCTTCCCCGTTACACTGGTGGTCAAACTTGGTTCTACCCAGGCTGGAACGCTGGCCGTCCCGAAGATGCTATCAAGTTTGCTTCTGAATTCAGTGACTACCTGTCTTCTGAGATTGGCCTCGAGGCTGTTCTCAGAGTTCGTGCCACCAATGGTGTGCGCATGAACGCCTTTTACGGAAACTTCTTCAACCGTAGCTCAGATCTCTGTGCTTTCCCTGCCTTCCCTCGTGATCAGTGCTACGTCATTGAAGTGGCTATTGATGAGCCTCTTACTAAGCCGGTCATCTGCTTGCAGACCGCTGTTCTTCACACCACTTGCAATGGAGAGCGTCGCATCCGCATCATTACACTGGCTCTGCCTACTACCGCTAACCTCAGCGATGTATATGCTTCAGCTGATCAAGCGGCTATCACCGCATACTTCACACACAAGGCCGTCGAGCGTGCTTTGAGTGGCGGTCTGGATGCTGCTCGTGACGCTCTGCAGAGCAAGGTCACTGAGCTTCTGCAAACTTTCCGCAAGGAACTTGCTGGCGGCAGCATGGGTGCTGGCCTACAGTTTCCTGCTAACCTACGTGCGCTTCCTATGCTCTTCCTTGGACTGATCAAGAACCTTGGTCTTCGGAAGTCAGTACAGATCCCCACGGATTTGCGGTCAGCAGCTCTGTGCCTATTGTCAACACTCCCTGTGCCACTTCTCTTACGTTATATCTATCCTAAGATGTACTCACTTCACGACATGCCCGACAATGCAGGTCTCCCTGATCCACAAACAAGCCAGATTGTCTTGCCCCCTGCGCAAAACCTATCATCTGAGAAGCTTGCTTCATATGGTCTTTACCTAATCGATGATGGCCAGAACCAGTTCCTATGGGTTGGCCGTGATGCTGTACCTCAGTTGTTAGTTGACGTCTTTGGCGTTGAGGATCGCACACAAGTGCACGTTGGAAAGGGCGCGATGCCTGAACTTGATAACGACTTCAACGAACGTATCCGCGCCGTAATCCAAAAGAGTCGCGATCACAGCTCGCTTGGTGTCGGCAGCATCACAGTTCCTCATCTATACATTGTCCGTGAGGATGGTGAGCCCAGCCTGAAGCTATGGGCTCAGACTATGCTTGTTGAAGACAGAGCCGAACAGGCTCCTAGTGCTGCACAATGGCTGGGCACTCTCCGGGAAAAGGTATGAACAGACAATCTTGCAGTCCCTAAAACTATTTTTGATATTTCTACTCTCTTCCAGTCACTCGCATTTAATTTCCTAATTGATTCCATTCTTCCATGAAGTATTTGCCCTATTGTGTGCATCATGGTGCTTCTTGACATGATATATCATCATCTTACCATTTTCACTTGACTACACATTCTCCAACAACTATTTCGTTGCTACAATGGGACTAACATGATTTTTCTAATAGGTTGTTTCGTAAACGGGGAAAGAAAGGAAAAAAAAAAAAACCCTACTATCTTGATATCTCTTATCGGTCTTCTCTATTTTACCGTCTGCAACTCCCTTCCTTTTTTATCGGTTGTCATTATTGTTGTTTTCTTCTATGGTTATTCCTTTTTCTATCTTGTTCAATGGCCTCTTTGTCGTGAATAGTGTTGCTCTTTTAGTACTATTTTGGGCATTCTCTTTGTCTTATTCAAGGATCACGTAACAATATGATGCTTTTCACTATACTTGATTGCAAGGATACTAACTATCGTATGACTTAAGAAAAACCGGCATGTGATACCGAGATGATACGATGTTCAAGTAGATAAACAACAAGGTCCGGTTGAGTATTTCATGAAATAGATCAATGAGCCATGATTGTCTAGAGGAGACCAATATATTTACGTTGCTCAATTATAATCTAAGATATCAACCTTAGTAGTCTTATACAACTACCTGTGTCTGTAAATTCATTCAAAACATCACTACTACTACCTACGCACTCGTTTTACGAAATACCCTCAAAAAATAACTAACCTCCAAGAAGACTTGGATATCCCGTCTAAAGATGAAAAAAATAAGCTCAGAACCGGAGTCGAACCGATGACTTCAAGAACTGCAGTCTCGCACGCTACCACTGCGTCATCTGAGCCTTAACATTTTGCTTGTTATGGCTATACTTAAAGCACGCTTGGAATCGGCACGGAGGCCCGGGGGCGGTTGTCGGTGTGGAGATCTGGTAGTGTTTTCAGGCAGTTCATTCTTTGCTTTTGCTGTAGGTGAAAACACTTTCTGTAGTTTTCAATATGTTTGGATAGATGAGTAGATGCTTGAATGATCATCTTATGATTCTGGGAGAGACCAGTCAGTGATAGGAAAGCTGGGGCTTTTGGTACTGGGCTTCTCCGTTCCTAGTGTCTGTATGTTCTCACCTTAATCATTGAATAGGAAGATCTCACTTGTCCTAGCGCGTTCATGGTTGATTCTTTTGTAAGTACAGGCAATAAATTCGAGTTTCTGTCTCGTAAGAGAACCTGTTCAAACGACAGTTCTATTGTCCAGTGATTAGAGGTATAAATACTTGCATGTACGAATGTTTGTATGTATCATATTTCGATATGTTTTTGATAATCTGAAGCAAGTTGTGCGGAGCCGCTATGTCATCATATGGTTCTCTTAATCGTTGAACCATGTTATCAATTCTTCACCCTACCTATTTTTTTCTTTACTGTACTGAGCTCTTCCAATCATGACTAGCTTTAGGCGCCGGGACTAAAAACCCTTTTGCGACCATGGCTCTGACTTTCACTTAGATGGGGGCTGACCCAACAATTTGCACCTTGTGACGACCCGAAGGAATGGGTGTATAAGAAAAGTAAAGTTAATCTTGTATACTAGGACATGCTGAACAACAGGACTTCTTTTCTTTTTGTGCATATTTGCATCCCGCCCGCCTATGTCTCTCTAGATTGAAATATCGAGGATTCACTGTCATTCAGTGTTGGTTTCTAGCGTTTAATGATATTTCCCTCCATTGAGTAATAAGCAGCTGATTTTATGTTATTTAAGAAAAGAATGCTGAAATTAGAATCAGTAGTAGAGCTAGTTAGATAGGTTGGTTTCTCTTTATGAGCCATTGTGGATGCCGAGAGGCGTTTCAAACATCGTGGGATTTTTTATTGTATGTAACGCTGGTTAGTAAGTGCGTCAGTTTCACATTTTGTAGCGATTTTGTGGAGCTCATCTTGTAATCGCTTACTAGGATGTGAAGTTCTATGTAGGATTCTTTGTCAGTTGTTTATTCTTCTTCCCTACGAAGCTGACAGAAGGGTGGTTTTACTGATAAATTCTGTACATTACATACATACAACTATATTTATCTGCATCTGTATAGCTACATACTACTTACATCGTCAATTTTGCTACGGCCTATTATAAGTTTGTCTTGATTTTTGAAAGTTACATGAAAAGCTTCCGAAAGCGACTGTTAGGTTCGTCGGAGATTTTTTTTCTTTTCCAGTTTAAAAGAAGGTCGTTCATGTATTAGTTCTTGACTCTTAATTATCATGCATGTTAGAGGCTGAATTCAAAGATAGTGTGTTCTGGGAATACACCAATGATGTTTTGTCGTATCAATGGAAGTTAGTTGAAAGTTTATCGCTTATCAGACCTAGGTGATTGGCTACTATACCAATGTCAGATTCGGTGTTAACGGAAAGCCGGAGTTGTTGGTGATAAAAACCAAGGGCTTCAATGATGAATTGTTGGCTGTTCATCGACTGAAATGTAACACAATAGGCTGAATAAATACCCATTTCTATCATTGTATACTCTCGTCATTAATCTAGTATCAAGTGAGGTGTATACAACTTTCAATATCTATCTTCACGTATGAATGTAACCAGTGAAGCGTCATGTCACCGAACTTGCTTGATATATTGCATTCCACAGCGTTAGATAAGCTATACCGGAACTATGGGTATATATACATACATATATACACACATGGTCACTTGAAAACCTTTTATCAGCCTTTAGTGCTGACCATGTTTAAGCTCGAAGCTTGATATAGAGGTCCTGATGGCCATTAATGCTGTACCGAGCTTCTCGAATACTGTTTTGGAACCCTGAAACTATGTACATGTATGGCATGTAGCTCTGTTTTTCGTAGTGATTTGCAAAAAGATCGGAAATGCAGTTTTTCAATCCCCCTGTTTTCACCAACTACCCCTCTTTTTTAACCAAGCCGTCTTTCTTACATGCACCCGTTTTAATTAAACTAACATTGTACATGTACAGATACATACATATGTACATCAAAGTAATTCTGAAGCCACAATATCGTCAAGGAATCTAGGTCGAGACTCTCTTCAAACAAAAGATCATTATGTTAATTTGCGGCACAATGAACGCTGATCAGTGAGCTATAACTAAGCCGGTAGCTCTCGATGGACTTCCTCATTGACGACGGAGATAATAGGACGTAGTAGTTTGATAGTTTGTACTGTCGCTTCGTTTCATTAGAACGCAATATACATATATATGCATACAGTACTTACCACTAATTATAGTGCCTAGTCAGTGTTACAGCGCTCAAGCCTATTAGCACAAGGAAAGTTGAGCTTCGATCCAAGGTTGCCATCACGCTAACTAAATCAAAAATTGGCCGCCCTTTGTTGAAAATTTGGAACTAGGCCTATTGACATATAATTAGTTGTAGCTTGCTTCTAGAATACTGCCTTGCTGGGTAGCATACATGTATAGAGGTCAGCACATCACACAGGCACATATAATTTGCTTTGTTTGGTGCACTACTAGTTTGAGGGCTTGTGTTTGGCTTGCTGAGCCCTGAGCCTTCATTCGAGAAGACCATGTTTCTTTCTGACCCGTCCTCCCCTAGAGTCCGTGTTTCTTCCCTTAAATATGCATTGGAGTACACCCTGCTAGCAATATCCCTGTATCAATTGCACTGGCCCTCCTTACCTTCAGCCGTGCTGTATCATTGGCAAATATCAAAAGGCCAAAGAAGGTTCAGCGACATTCTACATATTGGCAGTGGGCCAACATGTTTGAGCCATTACTAACACACTAGCTATTGAATGTTGACTAGCTGATGGGCTATGGTGGTCTTGTCTTGGTATATTCTTCTTATGATACTGATGTCAGGGAATGGCCGAGCTAAAGAGTGTTTGCTACCTGCAGACCTGAGCCGTGGTGGTAATACTTTCAAGACTGTCTCTATTGATACTGACTATCTAAACCCATGTCCCTGGCTGATTGGTGCCTGTAGCTGCAGGCTGCTCAACCTTTATATGCAGCCGCCCGCACATCGCATACATATGTATATGTAATATGTAGTAGCATGCTGCCATTGTTACCATTTTTGCTGTCAACAGAGTAGACGAATCAAAAAAAGAAGAACACGCTAGCTCTAATCTTATAGGAAGTCCTCCGTAATTTCATCTGAAGTTGTCTGGTAGCAATGCCTCATAGGTACATCCTGAATGCAAGAACAGACAGGACGTTGTGACGTCCGAAATACACTACTACTGGTTTGTTGAAGCGTGAAATGTGGCTTTGGGACGAGCTTCTACTGACCCTCTCGCTCCTTTGATGTAGTTCGTAGGAGTAGAAGGTATATATCTTCGACAGCAAAATTGATAACTGCCCGGTTTCATCTTTCGTGGCAATGCTATCTTGTTGTTTGACGGCCGTGGCCACTTACCTGCAACAATTAGAATTAGACAACCTTCTTAGAATCACAGGCATTACCCCAAAGAACTTTTTTTTATATGCCCAACGAGTCCTACCGGAAGGGCCCGAGCACTTAAAATATCAGTATCATTTACCATTTACCATTTACCACTTACTAACATGGCCTGTATTTATCAACTCAACGTTGAATGGGCTTTATTGTATATGTACATATGTACATATCTGCGTACTAGTTGTGGTGCCTGCCGTATTGGGGATTGTTTGAAAATGTATGATTATATGATTTTCTGTCTGTCTTTCTTTCTTTAGTAAGTGCGAATCACACGTACAATGTCTTTGTCTTTGTGATTGATTGGTGGCGACTTCTTTCTTTGGGTTGGCTAGGGAAAGGACCCCTCATTCGGCGAAGGGCTGGCTCCCAAGCTCCTGTGATAAGTAAACAAAACAGCAAGTAGTACAACTTCAATAATGCCCGTTTGGGCTAATCATTAGGCCAGGTCAGCAAGCCTGTTTTGGAAATCGGCATTTTAAAACCGGAAACTTCCCCTCTTCATCCGCTCGAGAATTGACGACGCATTATGCATTATTTACATTTATTTCTCGTTTATACTCTGTACTGCTGATTTCTTTTATACCTCGTGACAAGTTATCGGTTCATCTGTAAGTATCATCATATAATCATCACAGTTGTTAGAGCTGGCTATAAGGTAGCCGCCTGCGCTAGTTCCATCCCACTTTCTGCTTTCTACCACTTAAACAACAGCCAACCCCCTCCCTATCGTATCGTGCTCTCCACCTTCGATTCCTGTCCCGAGGCGTTTCCTCCTCCCTCAATTCCCCTCTGTATCATTTGTACATTGTATGTACTTTCTGTACTAGACCTAGCTTTGTAGAAGCTGTGCTTACTACTCTGTTTTTACTAGCTTGGTAGTCTTACTAGGCCTTGTTTGCGCCGTGGCCCCCCTCCCTTCTTGACCCCAGCTTGAGGGTGGGTTGTCGATTGGTTGGATGGGATCAGACTTTTAAAGCTTCTTCCTCCGCTATTTTAACGGCCAGAGCAGAGGAAAGTCGAGTTTGAGCTGCCATCTTGCTATCAGTTTCATTTCAAGAAGATAATCACAGTATAGAGCTTGATGTACTAACGGATACCTACTGCGATAGATCCTGATTTCTTTGATCTCTTTGCTATTATACAAGGTCTCTACTATATTTTGTTTTGTTTTAGTTGCTTGTCTCTGTTCAACAATCAATCGAACCGAACCACTCATACAAAACAAAACGAAATAAAACAAAACTCTAAGCTTACGATACGCTTTGCTACGCTACTACAGCGCCCAAAACGCCAGGCAGAGCTGATTCCACTTTTTTGTAGAGCTCTGATCCCTTAGTCCAGCCTAGCCCGGCCCAGCCCAAACAAACACTCTTGCTTTCCTTCGCTCACAGACATACACCTAAAGCTCGACCGCTTTTCCTTCTTTATTTATCTTGCGGCTTCTGGTCTTCTTTCTCTCGAAGCTTCATTTTTATCTTTTCTTCCTTCTCCATTCTATTCGTGCATCTTTTTTCCGTCCCTCTTCTTTCCCGCTTGTCATTTACTTTTTCCTTCTCGGCAGGCTTCCCGAGAAATCATTAGCCCGTCATGTCTCGTTCCAACGCTCCCAACGCCCAGGGCTCCCGCAAGATCTCTTTCAATGTCAGCGAGCAGTACGATATCCAAGATGTCGTAGGTGAGGGTGCCTACGGTGTTGTTTGGTAAGTTGATGCACATGGCTCTTTATCGCCCTATCACAGCTATATGCGCTAACCAATGATTTCGAAACTGCATAGCTCCGCTGTTCACAAGCCCTCTGGCCAAAAGGTCGCCATCAAGAAGATTACCCCCTTCGATCACTCTATGTTCTGTCTGAGAACTCTTCGTGAAATGAAGCTGCTACGCTACTTCAACCACGAGAACATCATTTCCATCCTGGATATCCAAAAGCCACGGAGCTACGATTCCTTCAATGAAGTGTACCTGATTCAGGTAAGACAGACAACCAGTCTATCTTGCAGCCAACGAACGAACTTGCCCCCTCTCTAGCCCAGCAAGGGAAATCTGCATGTCTTTCTTTCTTTGCTAGGCGTTCCTTATGAAATCATAACGATGGCCTTTGCGCCCCGTCTGTCAACAATGTCACTAACTCTTGGCCTTGTTTCTCTCTTTTATAGGAGCTTATGGAGACCGATATGCACCGTGTTATCCGTACCCAGGATCTGTCCGATGATCACTGCCAGTACTTTATCTACCAGACTCTCCGTGCGCTGAAGGCTATGCACTCCGCCAATGTTCTCCATCGTGATTTGAAACCATCCAACCTGCTTCTGAACGCCAACTGCGATCTGAAGGTTTGCGATTTCGGTCTCGCCCGTTCAGCCGCCTCTCAGGAAGACAACTCGGGTTTCATGACGGAATACGTCGCTACCCGTTGGTACCGTGCCCCTGAGATTATGCTTACCTTCAAAGAATACACCAAGGCCATTGACGTGTGGTCTGTTGGCTGTATTTTGGCAGAGATGCTGAGCGGCAAGCCTCTGTTCCCCGGAAAGGATTGTAAGTAATTGTCTTAACCGAATGATCAAGATCATATTGCTAACTATGTCTACTTCAGACCACCACCAACTGACTCTGATCTTGGACGTTCTGGGTACCCCTACCATGGAAGATTACTACGGCATCAAGTCGCGCCGTGCCCGCGAGTACATTCGCTCTTTACCTTTCAAGAAGAAGGTTCCTTTCCGGACCCTGTTCCCCAAGTCGTCGGATTTGGCCCTTGACCTGCTCGAGAAGCTGTTGGCCTTCAACCCCGTCAAGCGTATCACCGTCGAGGAGGCCCTTAAGCACCCATATCTAGAGCCCTACCACGACCCCGAAGATGAGCCAACTGCTCCCCCAATTCCTGAGGAGTTCTTCGACTTTGACAAGCACAAGGACAACCTAACCAAGGAGCAACTAAAGCAGCTGATCTACCAAGAGATCATGCGGTAGACGAATAGCTTTAGAGGGGAGAAGTATGATTTTTACGTCAAGAGAATTTAATTGGATCTACAAGCGTGTATAGATCAGTCGTGTTGGGACGGCGAAGACACCATCAAACCAAGCATCATATTTTTTGTTTTATTTAGACGAGGGGGGAAATTTTGTTTTCTTCTTCGAAAGATACCTAGTAATGAAGACGGACATACACATCTGCTTTCCACAACAAAAAAAACATCGTTTTCAAATTCGTACTCCCATGCTAGTGACTTGAAGTGAAACGATTGGTAAAGTTTGTTTAAGATACAACTTGATGTTATTATCTAGAGGTATCTTATAAGTAGGCATGTCTATGGATAAGATTACGTACTATCAAGACAGAAGATATATGGCATTAATTTATATGAAGTGTGAAGCAAGAACTCTTCTCTAAATACAATGGATCATAAGAAACAACTTCTACATACTAAAGTAAAGGCCGTACTTGCTAGTTAGGTCAAACTTAATATAGATATCTGTCTACAATAAGACGAAAGATAAAAGGAAAGAAAAAGAAAAAAAAACGCCATGAACACTAGCTATGGGCTATGAACCCATTGATCAAAAACCCATTCTTGGGATATCGTAACGAGAAAGAAAATGAAAGATGTCAAAGAATCAAGCTAAGAAACGAAACATCGAAATAGACCGTCGTTGTGTTGTAGTGGCACACTTTACTATGCACCAATAACCCAGAGCTCTAGCCCCACGATGCTAAACTTCTCACCTTCATCTGAAAGAGCTTCGTTTCCGAATGTATCGCACGACGAACTATGACCTCTTTCAAGAGAACTATCGATCCATAGACCATAGTGGCCACTGCCAGCACCCAAGCTTAAGAACCCAGCCTCGCAGTTGATACAATAGTCGTTCTCGCCACTGTATGGGAATGCTTTGAAGCGTAGAGATTCGAATGGGTCGGGAGTAGCGGTTGATGCGGTCGCGGTGGAAGACGTTGGTCGTGTGGAGTTGATGGTAGTACTGCGTACGGCGTTAGTAGTGTCTGCTGATGGCGGTGGGGGCAAAGGCGCGAGAATAGATGCGCGCCAGAGGAAGCATTCGCCGTTGCCGAAATATGAGGGTGCCGGGCGTGGGAATTCGTTGAGATAGCCACCGAAGGTCTATTGAGATGTTTGTTAGTTCAAGTGTCCTTCATGACTAGTATATCGCCCAAGTTTCTCGCCGGGTATGGCCTTGAATTAAAATAAACCTCATAACAGGTTCGTCATGAGAGGAGGAAAGATTATAAGTCAGATTATGGTTTATAACTTACACCTCCATCGCTATCGTGTACCACCAAGACAAATCCCACACGCTGTGCCTCGAACTCTCTCGCTTTATTATACAATGTCGCCAGACTTGCGCCATCCTGTTCCAGGCTATACACCATGCGCCATGCGTCCGCCAGCTTCAAGCGCTCTGGCACCATTATGCGAATTTCCTCTGCCAGCGCCACACTTAGCAACCTCGCACTAGACGGTGTCGAAGCTTTGTAACCATACAGAACGATTGGGTCTAACGGCGGCGGGCGAAACGGCGAAATCACACGCCGAGGTGGTTGTCGTGAGCCTCCACCGCCGTAGGCAGATGTGGAGTCACTATTGCTATTGTTGTTGTTTTGGGAGGTCAGGGCATGGCGCGCTGTCGGTGGAAAGGTTGCGCTAGTACCGAAGGAAGGCGTTGTAGGCGAAGCATATGCACTAGAGCTAGGCGACGACCGGCGTGGCACAGAAGATGACGATGAGGAGAGGTTCCGCGACGGTGAGCCGTTGGGATGCGTAGGATCTTGCGAGAAGCGTCGTAGGAGCTCCCACATTGTAGATAAAAGTTGAGGGGATCTTTCGGTATATAGAGTGCAAAGACGTGAAGCAAGGTTGAGATTTGGAGCCGGAGTCGTCGGAAGGCTGTCAGAGAGATCTTCTTTTGGCTAATTTACGGAGGCGGTCGGTGAGAGGGTAGCTTTTTTTCGATTGTCTGTCAAGCGGACTGGGGTTGGTCGAAGTTTAGCGTGCGGAGAGGGGCGGGGCGGAAAAGATGATACGAGGCGTAGAAATAGAGGTTATAGCCGGAAGCGATAGAGTTTGAGATTAGATTACAGATATAGCTTTTCAAAGACAGATGCTCGAATATCTAGACACTTTCGGTATTCTTTGTGATGGATTTCGTTGCTTATAGTTATCGATTTGCCCTGTCCAATCTGCGATGAAGTAGAACAGCTGCAAGCTTGTATTTCTAGGTTTAGCCGATATTCTGTGCGGAAACTTTGAGAAAACAGCGTCAGCGCTAAGTCTGAGTGGGCAGAATCTACGGCAGGTTGCGTATAGTATTGTTGGTTTATTTGGGTATATAAGCTCTTTTTTAATATGGCGGTCGGTATTTTGTAGGTAGATGAATTGAATATGTTCGACGAATAGACTTTGGCTAGCGGTATATTGATTGTAGGCAGAAAGCGATGTAGCAATAAGAAGAGAGAATAAAACAGAGGAGGAAAATGGTTAAGAAAGCGGTGAAAGGAAAGTTGATAGTAGATCTGCAACAGCGTTCAAAAGAACGGACGATTATTTACTTGCATTAATTTTATAATTTATAAGTGTATCAGAAATGCCGCTATATTTGTATATTTTGGTTATTTGTATTTCTCAAGCACCTATTTTAGATCACTAAAATCAAAGCTTCGTTGAGAAAGAAGGGATCCCAGAAAGAATGACTACAAATAGTTGTACAGTAGAACTAAAAAAAAGCCCCAAACGACCCTTAACGGCAGAAACAAAAAAATTGAACCAGTCAACTTGTCTAGTATGACTATATGTAGTATTGTACATATGACGCCCAACTATGAAATCAATGGGCAGTCATCAAAGCCGTCACCTATGTCTAAAACTGCCAGAATAAGCCTAACGGTTATTTAATGATGGCAAAGCTGGATGTTTCAGTGCCAAGTCACAGTCACTACCAATCCAACAAGAAATCTGGCGTGTATCACTAGATAGGATATATCTGTACATATCTAATCGTTTATTTGTTCACACCAGAGTTCATCTGCGACCGCCTTGGTCTCATGTGTAACTCAACCAACCCAATTAGGAAAACAAATGGCCTATGGCGTCGTTTCAGTTTAGTCTGGACCATGAATGAACTACGTGACAATACGAAAAGGTCTGGTCAAGTTTGTATTGTTGAGTAAGTTTCATTAACTACTATTTGTTTATGGAGCCGTTTCTACGTTTTCTTGCAATTATATATCGTACATTTCCAATCTATCAATGTGACTAGTGCATGTATGTATACATAGTGTAACTAACACCACCATACAGGCTACATATGTATCATTATTTGACACTATTGGGCCTCATACTTGGCCATGTACTCTACTATGCCACTATAAACTCCCATTGGACTAGGCTTAGCAGCACTCACATGCGGCTTATACCCAAAATTATCTACGAGATGTGCTCGTGTCATCGGACCAATTGTAGCCACTAATATACGCGGATCTGCGTGGCCCGGAACATATTTACCATCAGGACCGAGGGCATTCATGCTGCGTAGTAGACCATCACAGCCCGTGGGTGAAAACACAACAGCCCAGATGACTTTGACAGGCGGATCTTGATGCTGAGCGTATCTATTCAGTATGGTGTTCATATCGCTCTCGAACGATGCCATTTCACAAGTCCCATAGACGACCAATTCATCGACGCCAATGCGTTGGTTGGCGGGGAGCGCAGGATTCATGAGAGTCTTTGGGATGATATCGCGACGCTGTTCGCCGACGGAAAACAAAAGACTGGGGAGTATCTCGCGGTCAGGATACCATGTGCGATAGTGCTCCAAGATGTATTTAGATAAGGCCTCGCCATTGCCAGTCTCCTCGCCAAATATTTGGAATAGAGTACCGGGTTCTGCTGCCGCCGCAAGCGCACGGGTCGTGGCAGGGCCGACGCTATAGAATGGGACATCACTCAGGTCAACGGGCCAGGAGCTTCCGTATTCTATGGTGATATCATTAGCGGATGTACAAAAGGTAGGGTCTTTTGGTGATGTGGTTTCAGCAATACACCGATACCAAGGGAGAAACAAGAAGTATGTAGTGTACAAGAAAGCAACGCAGGTTGTAGAGATATGACAAGCCGAATATAGAATGGTTCATACATACCCTTACGTCCTTCTGCCAAAACATGACCAAACGCTTCAACAGCTCGCTGAGAAGTAAAGATAAACCCGCCATACCGGCAATTTATATTCCTTCCAATGCTCCCTTCCTGTAACAGATTAGCCAGCTTCATGACTCCATCGTCGTCAAAACGGTGTTGCAAGACCGGAACAAAATGGGGGTCAAAACGGTGGCCTGATGTTTTGGGGGTGTCCGGTAAAGCTAGCGAAGAGTCAAAGAGGTCCTGGTAAGCGTCGGTGGGAGTTGATGCAGTCTTTAAGAGTAAGACGGGAATCTTGTTAGGATCTATGGCCTGAGAAGATGTGAGAGTGGCCATTGTGGAGATAGGCGTTCTAGTCAATGTAAACGAAATAAGATACTCTCAGAATGCTATCACAATCCGTGAATTATATGACGTGATGTTTGCTCAAGATTCAGTGTGTCTAGGGTATTGTTCGTGACACCAAAGAGTGTAGAGTAATAGCTATTAAGCAACTAACAAAGTTACGGCACTATCAGGAATCTTAAGTCAGCTAGTAGATATAGATATTAAACGCAATGAAGACTTTAGCAACCTTGGTTTCTTTAACGTTTTGTCGTTTGATATAAACCTCAGGGAAAACTTTCATTTAGTTTAAAGGTTCTTCACAAGCCTGACACTCATAAAATTCCAATACAGCTAACTTATGAAATCCAAAGTGACATCATTTCTAGGTGGGCCTGATTAGGTAAGAGCGGTAAAACTACGCTAGAATATTTCTTGATCCAAAAAGAAGAGCTCACAGCATGTATCGTAAACCCTTGCTCTTTTTTGTTGCTCGAGAGGCCTTTCGGGACATCATTGATCTTGCTGACCAATCAACAAAACGAAGACACAATTTTGGACGTCAAGCAGAGATCAAGTTGTCGCTATCACATGACATCACATCTAGTTCATTATCTTTTCCTCTCTATTGATTATCTTGCTCTATAGTACTTTCTGGTCAACTCTAAATCTAACAATCCGCAATATCCCACAACTATAGTGCTTTGATATCACGGAGGATTGTTTGGTATCATATCGGAAGATCCACACTATATTTCTCTCATATATCACAGTTTGGCACTACGACAACCCTTCAGTAACGCAGCCCTATCATTTCATGAGGGCGGACCAACATAAAAAAAGACTGAAAGTAACAGAAAATTGGACAAATCACTAAATCCAAGATATTCTTTCCTCTCACGAGATTATCCGTCAGCGTTTTGTCCAACATCAAGCTCACATGATGGCTTCCGAAAGCGACAACAACAATTCACAGACTCAACAGCAAGATTGGGCTCAAGCTAGTGCTATGCCTGAAACAGCCGCTGCTGTCGTCAGTCCTGACACTCCCAAGAAGTTCCCAAAGGGTGTCGTGTTAGGCAAGGACGGCAAACCGTAAGTTGGATTTTACACACCCCCCGTTCAGTCATTGAAGCCAGTTTTATTTTCCACATATCTTTCGTAAATCATGACGCATATAAGCCGGAATAATATCGTGAAAGGAATATGCTCTACCAGAGTTAGATCCTTGGTATCATTTCTTCACCAATATATAAGTGCCTGCTTCATCAATTTTCGGAAGTATATTCGGTCTCTCTTCTTCTATTCCTGGTATTATATCACAAGCTCAAGAGTCACTGACACTGTTTAGTTGCCGTTCGTGCACATCGTTTGCCTCATGGGCATCACAAACAAAGTCAACTCTAAAAGCAGCTGATTCACCCAAAGCTGCCACTAAAGACTGTCCCCCTGACGTCGAGGCTCTAGGAAGATCGTCGTGGACGCTTCTTCACTCGATCGCTGCAACGTATCCCGAGCGTCCCTCGCCAGATGAAAAGAGCGACTTGCTATCCTTTGTAAAGCTTTTCTCTAAGCTGTACCCGTGCTGGGTTTGTGCCGAGGACTTCCAGACTTATATTGCCCGAGATTCACCCCGGGTCGAGAGCCGCTCTGACTTTGGTAATTGGTTGTGTGGTGCGCACAATGAAGTTAATACCAAGTTGGGTAGACCAGTGTTCGATTGCTCCAAATGGGAGGAGCGTTGGCGGACTGGCTGGAAGGACGGACGGTGTGACTAAGTACAGACATGAATGCAGTTCAACTAGTAGTGTCGCCGATATACATGAGTGGTCGCTATGATCAACCATAAATATGATGAGAACACGATGGGAACTTTCTACGACTTTATATTGTCTTATCCGCCTTTTCTTTTTAGATATCACCTTGTACAACACTTGTCTCCATATATCATGATGTATTGAATCTATAATCTCATCTCAAATATTTCGGTGAATGTCTCCACATATGTATGTATCAGTAAAAATACTCATACACATAAGTATGGTTCACTATTTACTATGTTGAATTGGCTCTTACGTATGTATTTATCAGATTAGCCACGGCTATGAAGATAATTGCTAGGTACACGGCTAGTACTATCTCATCTCCGTGTTGGATCAAGCACGCCCTTTAGATATAACCAAAGATAGGCATATTTTGATCACCCGGTATTCTGTCCATAAAGGTGCGTGCAGTGAAAACCTGAAAAGATATGAGGCTCTCTATTGCCGATGCCACGTACGTTACGCGATCATTCGATGCAATATCTATAGCATGTCATTCGAACAAGACGTATGTCCCTAAAATACAACTACTATGCACAGATACATACTTATTATTCTCAAGACAGGGGGTATATGTCAAGAAAATAGGAAGGCCACTGCCATGAAGCAGAAAAAGAGCCGCAAGTTTGCATGACGTGACTTTTTCGTTTGAAAGGAAATGCCGACGTCAATGATAAAATTCGAGAATATATGTATTAAATAGTACAACAGTGTATACAATGAGCCGCAATCACATCTAAACTTCACTTATTCATCTATCTAATTATGTATTTCAGTCATACAGTCTATGAGGCTTGGATATCCGTTTAGTCGGCTTATAACTTCACTAATTACGAGTCAGATGGTATAGACAGTATCGCTAGTCCTTTATTCAGAAACTCTCACAAGTATAAAACTACGACGAAGGAAGAAGAACAGTCAGACAGAACATAGATAGCTAGCTATCAATGTCACCATTTGATGAGCCAATAATAGAACATGGCAAAAGCTCATGGTTACGATAAAGAGCCGGTTTTCTGGTCCTTGCGATTGAGGCTCTTTTTTATTTGCCTCTTGTTTACTTATAGATAAATTTACGTAGAGGCTCAAAGTCAGGCGAGGGGTCTTAGCTCCTGCAGTGACGAAAATCACCCGATATCAACGCCACCAAGATATCTTTGAAGAGTGGGCTTTATGTTAGTAATCAACAGTACAATCAATCCCTTTCCTTTTTTTTCTTTTTTTGGTAGGGTCAACTAACAAAACGGAATGAAAAGGGAATATGCGGCTTTGGTCCCTGGTAAAGCCGTACGCAATTCTATCAAGCCGTAGATTGTCCCATGCAAATATCTCATGATTTTTTGAAGAAGCACATCCAATGTCACAATCGGCATAATTCTTGGATAGAACGCTCCAAGAAAAAAAAGCAGTCATGACTGGCACCATGATATGTAACAGCAGGGTTTTATTCGTCTTATCGTCGTTCCCGGAAACACAATGCATAGCTATCAGCTGCTTTTGTATCCCTTTTCGCTAGGCTTATACTTGATGAATACATATGTTTGGATGAGTGTGTGCTTATATAGGGAATTATTTAAACCGTAGATACGCCGAATGTCGGACCTGTGCCTTGTGATTCGGTGCTTTAGTGGATTTCATTTGGTTACGATATAGCACACATTCTACTTGAGGCTCGGATATTCCAGAAAGAAAGAGAAGCCAGAGTAGACGAGGACACATGCTAGCTCGAGCCATCGGCTTGCTATTCTGCTTGATGAGCTTTTCGTGAAGGGCTATGGATAGCCTACACTAAGAATCAATAGTACTACTAGTGCTCGACGGAGTTTCGGCTTCTTACCGGGCATAACAAGACAAAACGAAAGGAACCCTCGATTCTTGTAATAGACAATGGTAAAGGCCACGAAGCAGCTTCATCTACAAGGCGCAGACGATGTCGGCGCATAGAAGTGAACATGAAGAGGCCCTCTTTTATGTATGAGATAGATCACATAATTCTCGAAGCAGAGTAGCAGAAAAGATCAGCTGTTGTAACGCAGTGCTGGCACAGTCAAGGCCCAGGCTTTCCGCCAACGCCTTTGAATGAATTCCGCTTGGCGTGATACTACATAGCAGGGAGTGCCCTCGCTTAAGTCACTCACCTTATTTTATGAACTCACAGTCGACTCACCTCACCTCATCTCTATCTCAGTGTATACATATCTGTATGTGCACCTCACCTCATTGCTCACCGTGCCATCTTAGGGCTCAGAGAGTTCCATCAGGAGCCTAGCCAGCGAGAGCCAAGAGGAATAGATATGATGCATCCAGAGCAGAGCAGATCTTTCTGCGTGCCATTTAAAAAGGAATCGTCTAGCGGTGCATCGCCCACAGCCGGATGGGGGTGCATCTGCAAGCATCATTCCATTCGCATCAATTAGGAAATCATGGAATTAGAGCGTCTAAAGAAGATGACAGGCCGCCCGACAGCTAGACCTGTAGAAGTTGCTGAAGGAAGAGATATATAAAAAAAAAACGTGTAGAGCAATACTACGAGACGTTCCCTTGAGCTAGAAAAAAAGCAGGATGAGAAGCAAAAGAGGCAATCCACTCTATCTTCGCACGGCCGCTTTCTGCGTAATCCAGGCTGTAGTCCAGGCTGGCCCTGCATGAGTTCCAGGTTCGAAAGTCGTTCGTTTTACTGCGACCACGCCAGAACGATCAAAGAAGACCAGCCTAGGCCAGCAAACGAACGTACGTCCTCAAAAAATCCATCGTCGCAGTCGATAGTATCAGTGAGTATTGGGTATGGTATTTTTGTTTTATCGTGCTGAGCACTATACGTAGCAGAACAAGAAAAAATTAATTTTATTTTTGTAATTCTCTGGCATAATTCTCATCGACGTAATGCCGCCCACTGACGGCCCACATATTGAATTATCACTCCTACAGATACGGTTCAGTATCATAGAAATTTTTAGCCTCTCATTGTATAAAAGCCCCAAGAAGGTGCCTTGAAGTCCGGTGTTAATTCTTGCTATCCTCGCCACTCACACCTTCTAGTCCTTCAAGACATCAACAAGCTCTTTCCTCTCTACTACTCTGTCTCCGACTGACATAAAACCCCTCCTCCCTCCATTCTCCATCCCGACTCTGTCTATCTTGTTCTGCTTTGGTTGATCCATTCCAGAGCAATCATCCATCACTAACCAAGCTCATCAACAATCTCTCTTCTTCCCCGTCCTCACCATGGAAGCCTCTTTTGAAAAGCCCGTTACCGTGGCCGAGTACCTCTTCGCCCGCTTGAAGCAGCTTGGCGTCAAGTCTGTCCACGGTCTGCCCGGTGACTACAACCTGCTGGCTCTCGACTACCTACTAGAGTCCGGCCTCAACTGGGTTGGCAACGTCAACGAACTGAACGCTGGTAAGTCTCATACCATCTCTTTTGCATGACAGCTTTACCTACTTCTGTTTACGAGTCTCTCTTCTCCAGTCGTAGTTTCTCATTGGCTGCATGCATGCTACTTGTGCTCCTTCCGGCTATATCAGCCAACATGCCCCGCTTTTTTTCCCGGCCCACCCATCCCGATCCGATCAATCTCTTGCTGACTTATCTCTCTCCCTTCTATAGCCTATGCTGCCGATGGCTATGCCCGTGTTTCTGGCCTGTCGGCTCTCGTCACCACTTTCGGTGTCGGTGAGCTTTCTGCCATCAACGGTATTGCCGGTGCCTACTCCGAGCACATTCCCATCGTCCACATCGTCGGCTGCCCGTCGACCATCTCGCAACGCTCTAACCAGCTGTTGCATCACACTCTGGGCAATGGCGACTTCAAGGTTTTCGAGCACATGAACGCCCATGTCTCGTGCCACGTTGCTAACTTGACTGATGTCGTCTCTGCCCCTGCCGATATCGATCTGGCTCTGCGCCAATGTGTGCTGCTCTCTCGCCCCGTCTATATCATGCTCCCGACTGATCTAGTCGAGAAGAAGATCGACGGTGCTCGTCTCGACGTGGCCATCAGCACTGCTGAGCCTGTCAATGACGTCGACACCGAACAGTACGTTGTTGAGGAGTGCCTCAAGTACATTCACCGCGCCCACAGACCCGTCATCCTAGTCGATGCTTGCGCTGTCCGCCACAACGTTCTCCCCGAGGTCCAAGACCTGCTTGAGAAGACCAAGTTCCCTGTCTTTGTCACTCCTATGGGCAAGTCTGCCGTCAACGAGACTCTTCCTACCTACTGCGGTGTCTACGCCGGTGATGCCTCCAAGCCCCAGGTCAAGGAGCTTCTCGAGAGCTCTGATCTGATTCTATCCATCGGCTCTCTAAAGTCCGACTTCAACACTGCTGGCTTTTCTTACCGCACCTCGCAGCTGCAGACTATCGACTTCCACAGCGACAGCGTTGTTGTCCGCTTCTCTCAGTACCCTGGTATCAGAATGAAGGCTGTTCTCCGTAAGATTATTGAGCAGGTTGACACCGCTAAGATCTCTGCCACTTCTCTGCCGCCAATTTCTCCGGAATCCGAGGAGGTATCCACTCAGGTCATCACCCAAGCTTGGTTCTGGCCTCGCGTCAGCGGTTTTCTGAAAGAGAACGATGTGGTTATCACCGAGACCGGTACCGCCAACTTCGGTATCTGGGATACCAAGTTCCCGAAGGGCGTCAAGGCCCTCTCCCAGGTTCTCTGGGGTTCTATCGGTTGGGCTGGTGGTGCTATTCAGGGTGCGGCTCTGGCTGTCAAGGACTACAACTTGCCTTCCCGCTCAATTCTGTTCATTGGAGACGGTTCTTTCCAGCTGACTGCCCAGGAGTTGAGTACCTGCATCAGACTGAACCTGAAGCCTATCATGTATGTATACATATACCTTCTTCACTGCATCGATTTTCACAGTACGCTTTGCTAATACATCATCAACAGTTTCGTAATTTGCAACGACGGATACACCATCGAGCGTTTCATCCACGGCGAGACTGCCACTTACAACGATGTCAACAACTGGCACTATAAGGATCTCGTCAAGGTCTTCTGCGGTACCGAAGACAACTCCAAGACCTACCAGATCAAGACTCGCGATGAGTTCGAGACTCTAGTAGCCGACGAAGAGTTCCAGGCTGCCAACGTTCTGCAGTTCGTCGAGGTCTACATGCCCCAAATGGACGCTCCCCGTGCCATGATCATGACTGCCAACGCCTCCGCCAAGAACAACTCCAGACTGGAGTGAAAAAAATACCTGATCATACATGTATTGTATTCCCGAACTAATTCTCAACAATACTTCTTGTTTGTTGCACTGCTCATGGGCGTTTGTTCTTAGAGGGATTTGTTTTATTTCCTTCTGTTCGATTCATTCTTCATTGTTGTCTTTCCTATCTTGTATTATGATTTGCGATGCTCTTTTTTCTTTTCTTCACTCACGGCGTTACATTGCACCATTTACCACTACTAAACATTTTCAAAGCTCATGGTCAATGGAATAGTTTAGTCACCACTAGAACTCTCTACTCACTTATTATCTTTCATTCGAATTCTATTTTTCGATCATGATAAAAAATACATCTGTATATATATAAATAACCCTAACTGACAAATATCACCACCAAGTGCACGTGATATGTATAAGATCCACTAAAATTTATTTCCATCTTGCGACAACAGCTAGTTCATCACGAAACTGACGTTGTTGCGACCAACAAAAGCTGCAAAGTGCGATTCTCAGCGCATATCTTTCTTCCATTCTTGTTCCGTTCTACCTTTGTTTGCGCTTCTAGCATAAATTAAACTTTGTCCTAGCGACATCATCTTCTCTGTTCCAATAGTAATCACAAGAATGGGTGGCGGTGCTAAGAGAAAGAACGGCTCCAGCGACGACCGTGGTGGTTCGTTGAAGAAGAACAAGGTAAAAAACTCCTCTCAATGATATACTATTATCCCAACTGAAATACTTCCAAGGACTCATCAAAAGCAAGTAAAACACCATCTAACATATCCGTATAGCGCTCACACCAGGGCAGATGGCAGACGCCTCATCAAAAAGCCAAGATGGCTAGCCTGGCCGTTATGGGCAACCATGTAGATGCTGGAGATATCGGCATCTGGGTTACATGCCAGCGTAAGCTAGAGAGAAAGGCCATGAACGAAATGATTACCATCTGCGACGAACTATGCGAAAAGCTCTATGGCATTCCGCCCCCCAAGGAGGAAGATAATGGGCCGGCGCAAGTCGCAAAGCCTACTGGCGAGGACTCGGACGAAGAAGAGGATGTCGATATCGAGCTTGCTATCCAAAAGGAACTTGAAGGCATGAAGCCCTCGCGCGACGCTAACGGCGTACCTAAGCCAAAGAAGCCTACGCGCACTGCATTCCTGCCCGTCAACTTGTCATGTGAATCCGTCTTTTTTATCCGCACATATAGCCCCGTTGATCCCGTCCAATTAGCGCTGGCAATCTGCGAAGATGCACGTACTTGTAGCTCTCCGCGTGGGCGTAAATCACGCTACGTCAACCGTTTGACGCCTGTTACTAGCACGGCCAAGGCGACGGAGGCGTCACTGGTTAGTCTTTCGCGGCAGGTGTTCAAGCCATTCTTCAGGTTGAGACCGGAAGAGCAGGATGAACACCAGCAAGAACAGCAAGAAGAAGGCGTAGGGGGAGAGAACAAGGAAGGTGAATCAAAAGAGACTGGTGCGGAAGAAACTCAAGTGGAAGACACCAAGGCGGAAGAGAAAGCTTCCGGAAATGCGGATGAGCCTATAGAGGAGAATGCGCATACTGATCTGCCTGCGCACTCGGTAAGTAAAGTCATATCATCGATTGCTGTAGAGAGGCCTCTCGGAGCCGACTTTCCCTTGAAAACATCTCTGCATGACAAAATAATTCAGCTAACACTCAGGCTTCCGCTCAATTCTCATAGTATGCGATTCGTACGGCTAAGCGTAATCACAACACGCTATCTACTGATACTGTTATCAAGAGAGTCGCTAGCCAAATCAGCCTACCGCATAAAGTCAACCTGACCAAGCCAGACAAGATGGTACTGATCGAGTTGTTCAGGGTACGTATATCTCTCCAGTTCCCCCCC
>LJZU01000392.1:0-34847 GCA_001513805.1 Davidsoniella virescens
GGGGGGGAAAGGCAAATATCTAGCTAGCTCTTTGTAGCCAATACTCTAGTTAGGCCTGAATATTCCACCCAACTAGATGATAGGCTGCACCAAAATTCGAGTCACATGCTAAGCTTCCTCGCCGTGGATGGGCGTCATCACATGAGTATGTTCACATAATGGCAGGGCATTATCTTATCCATAGCATTAGGAATCTCGATAGTATAGCCGTAAGTTATGCTGTGTTATAAGGCTATGTACAGATATAGTATACAAAACAATAACTATTAGTTGCCCGATTGATTCGTTGGCCCAGCCACTAATGACTTAGCTTGGTAATACATGGTCAGTAGTTGTATAATACATGGGCACAAATAACATGTAACATGTTACTTTTATTGTACACATCGTATGTACAAGATGCACATTGTACATTTATCTTTGGTGAAAAGGGCGGTGAGCTTCACGAAGAACTACTATCAGCCAATCAGTCTATCCTATCCACTTTTGTCCTAGTATCCAGTTGGGCTCACATTCTGGCTGACTTCAACAACAACAACCAACCATTACAGCCGACCCACCTTTCTTTCCTTCCATCCCCATATCCACCCAATTCAGTCACCCAATACAGAAAAAGAAGACAAAGGAACTTAGTTCCTTGAAGGAAGCCACTTTGCCTACATATAGGCTTCCGGGGTCCACTTCTGACAGCCATATTCCGCCAATCAGCCATCACGCTTAGCGTTGCCGCCCAAACAAGAACGAACAGAGAAAGAACGGTGGTTGCCTTAAAAAAACAGAGTAGGTACACATACTTCTGGTTGTATCTGAATAGATATGTACACTATAACATCTTTAAACTAGCCAGAGATCATCCGTCTATCCAGTGGCCTCTTTTCAAGGGCTTTTTTTTTAGTGGCATAACATGCAACCTAAGCCAATATCCCGCTCGCCACGTCGCCAGTCTTTTCTGTTGACGAACTCTTTCTACAGCTAACTCTGTGACTCTAAGTCTGCAGCTTCAAGGGTTGGGTGGGATGCAATCGTGTGAGTGGGTTCTTGATTTGCTCCATCTTCCTATTGCTTTCCTTCCTATCCTATTGCTTGATCGCTGCAACACTGTTGAGGTCTCGGGTCTTGTGCAAATCTTATTTGTTGTACTTCTTCACTGCTTGTTCCCATGCCAATTCTCACACTCTAGACTAGAATATGAGCGATATCTTGGTTTCCCCTCCCCATCTCCATTGCTCCTTCTTCTTGGCCTCTGATCTCGAATTATGAGGACTTTTTTTCTTTTTCTTTCTTCCAAACAAGCAAAAGGAAATAACCAAAAGTCAAAGGGCCTTCGGTCGGTTCGTTTATGCAACTGCGGCCTTTTTGGTGTGCATATATCGTGGTGCCATTTTAGCTGTGCGCTACACCCAATGTATCGCTCGTTGCATATTTATATGCACCCATTACATGTATGCATATCTGCGCTTGGGTATGATACATCTTTATGTACGTATATGTCTCTAAGCTGACGGGGGATAAAATGGATATCTCCATACAGTAATACTCTAGCAGCCTATTCCATTGGAACAGGACCAGAGCTAGCCCGTCTGGGACTTACATACGACTAGCACATATAAATACATACAGCACTAGTAATAGTACATATACATATACATAATTACAAAACTTCATCGTACCTAACCTGCAACCCCTTGCACAATTAGCTACCTACTACATGCAACCTGCAACTTGCACCGGGACTTTAGACATCCGGAAAGCCAGTGGTAGCAGCATCTGGCCGTCTTTCTTGGTTACTTCTGACGCAGTAGCAACAATAGCTGCAGCAGCTGATGCGGATGACTATGACTGTAATAATAATAAAAAAGCAGTCCGAAAGTGCCATAAATGTGAATACATCAGCAATCTCTCAAAAATAAAGGAAAAACCAGGTCAGACCCGTCGGTTACAGTAACCCAAGGCATATACGGACAAGATACATAAACGTACTATTTTTGTGCACAATGTATCTATACACCCAATACTTGAAATGAAATCTACAAATCCTAATCAAGACCAAGTAGGATTTCCAAATCGAGCCGTCTGACCTGACCCCAGTGCCTGCAGGATACTTGCTGCATCAGAATACCCTCAAAAGCCTACAGAAAAACAGTATAAAAAAAAAGAAGAGAGTCTCGGCATGCGTGACGCGGATACCTATCCGACATCTACTTGCAGCCACTACATACATGTATGTGTATCAGAATGAAGCGTCGTCTGGCAAAAGCGGCAGAGCTGCAGAGTACATATATATATCAATATGTACAGATAGATACGCATAATAATACTAGAAGTGTAAGCACCCGTGGTTTTAATGGGTCACAGATATACAGAAGGATAGTGATATCAACTGAGTTAGCCATACGGAGCGTGTCTAGTATTCTGTTTCTATGTTGCCTGTTTGTTCGAGTTCCAGTCCTCTAGTACTATATTGCATGTATTTTCTCTGAACTTATCCTTAATTCGACACTTTCCATGTAGATAGATACTCAGATTAGATATGTATGTAGGTATTTACGGGGGTCACATGCTCAAGTATGTGACATATACGGCTCTCTACTATGATAATACACTACCACAGTATTCAGTACTGGGCTAGCTATACTTCAATGCGGATGAAATGTACAGATATCTGGTTGTGATTCCCGCATTCACTGAGTGCCATGCATGTGGTAATGTAGGTACATGTACCTACTATAACAACTCGCGTATGGCTAAGAAGTACTGTTGTGGATGTGATCGTTACTCCATGAGTTTAGGAAGACACTCGTTAATGCACTATATCCCATCCGTTCATAACTAGTTTCTTTTCGCTTCGTAAGCGGTATGTCTGCGTTGGTCTAGTAGACGCACATCCAGTTTTTTTGTCAGTGGCTATACCAAAGTCGACTGCTTACGCGAAGCCCCGTGCCTTGCGGGTGATATATTCCTTTTCACTTTCTTGCTAGCAGTTTCTATGGTTGTTATCTGTGATGGTTCGAAGACTACCGACTAGCTACATCACATATACATCGATTTTCTAACGAGATCCTCTTGATATACTGCCAACGATATAGTTTTGATCGGGTCACTGCTTATTCCCCTTCCACAGGATGATCATGAGATGTCTTTTCACTTTATAACATAGAACTATTACTAAGTATATGTGATATTATCAATAACTTTGTAAGTTCCATCTGTTGATCCTCATTCAACATGATAATAGAATACATGGAATCTGGGCCACATGTCTCTTCTTTTATATCGATCACTCCAACGGATGATCATTGTGACTACCAGAAACGATTAACTTATTATTAATCCAAAAAATACATTATTTCCTATGGTCATTTTCACGTTTATGAATTACACGATTTGTTAAAATGTTGAACATATCGCTTCATGAAATTGTATTATACGTCAGGGTTACAATAGCATCCCTTTTAGGGTAAGATATGCCTTGCCGGATAAATCTCGGATTATCTAGTTCAATACAGACCACTTTGCGATAACTAGCTTGTCGCATCAGGTATGATCTTAAAAGCTTGGTATAGATCTCGATCTCAATAGCCATTGCTGTGCCCTCTTTTTTCGTTCATAGATGAAGCTAGAATATCAAGATTTACCATAAGTTATAATTGCAATGTATGCGCTCCGATTTTCGCTGCCGTTAGCAGGTCTTCTAACGCCCACGCTCGGCGCTATACACCATGCGGTCAACAATGACGTATACGCCTATCCACAGGTATAGTATATCTATCTACACATCCCTAATACTTGGAATCTATCGCAACGAGCCAGAATTTCGATCAATGATGCATCAATCCCAGTTTCACTATTTTTTAACAATTACTCTTGTTTACTTTAGTTCAAGATCGTTTTTGACGATTCATACCTTTTCTCCGGCGATGTAGATGTGCTACTAGCCAAGCAAGCTGGAGCTTCCACCGCCGCCGCCACCGGTCCGGATTCCACCACAAACTCCGATATCGTTCCATCTGGCTCAACGGATAGTGCTTCTAGAGACCCGGATGTAGATAATAACGATGAAGTTTACGAGCTTATGGATATACACCCTGGCAAATATCTTTGCTCTATTCCCTTGCTACAGCCATCTAATGACGACAACGCAACTGCCAACGAACTTGCCCGTGAAAACGAAGCCAAGGAGCTCGCACGTGCTTCTGAAAATGGATGGGGAATCCTGAATACCATGGATGGAGAGTGTCTATACTTCATGTCGGGCTGGTGGAGCTATAAATACTGCTACGATAGCTATATTGTCCAATTCCATGCATTAGCATCTCCTCCTGGTTCGCCGCCGGTGCCCGACCCGCACATGGCCGCATATGTCCTTGGTCGTGCAAGCAAGGTTCATCACGAAGATGGAAACTGGCTTGATGAAGAGTGGCAGAAGGGCGCCGACGACATCAAGTCTTCTACTACGGATATGCAAGTCAAAGGCGATCAGCGTTTCTTAGTACACCGCCTAACAGGTGGAACTATGTGTGATCTTACGCATCGCGAGCGCACTATTGAGATTCAGTATCATTGCGCGCCTGGTGCGTCAATGGATACCATCGCGTGGATCAAGGAGGTCACTACTTGTGCCTATCTCATGGTTGTCAATACACCTCGTTTATGCAAGGACGCAGCATTCATGCCTCAGAAGGAGGTTGCGGCCAATATCATAAACTGCCGTGAGATCGTCCCCGAAGGAATCTCTGTAGAGGATGCCGAAGCTTGGTTCACAACCCGCAAGCAAGAAGAGGCAAGGTTCCAAGAGAAAGCAACCGCTGGCATTATTACCGTCAAAAAGGCGCCCATCGTCCCTAAGCATATCGGCGACGACTCGGTTGAGCTAACCATCGAACTCGATGTTGATGAAATTAAGGATTTCACTCAAGAAGAAGTTATGGCTCTTGCGCAAAAGCGGGCTAATGAGATGATATCACAACCTACCAAAAAGGGTAACAAAGACACGAACAAAAAGAAGAAGAAGTCAACAAATGACCCTCCTCGCCTCTACACACCAGACGGCGCTCCCCGCGAGTTCACTATCGAAGATATACTAGAGTCCTTCAGTGATATTGTTGCCGAGGATGTTGAGTATGCGGACGAGGAGGACTTCCATCGTGAAGTCGACGAGATGTTGAAGATTTATCAAGAGATTGCCAATGGCTACAAGCGCAAAGGCAAGAAAGTTCCTCTGTGGGTTTCTGAACATATCGAAATGCTTCAGCAAACTCTTGACACAACGAACACATTGAATCTATTCGATGCCTACCTATATGTCAAAAGTAAAGATGGAGAGAAGAAACAGAAGGGGAAGCATTCGCAGGAAGGTGATGAGAACGGTAGTGAAGAAGAGTTTTTTCAGAAGAAAGATGAGCTCTAGATTATATGATGGGCAGTTCATCAAGTTAGTTGGTTTTTTACAATTTCAGTGGTTATTTGTTGGGGTTTTAAGGTCCATGGCTTTTTTCTTTGTGGGAGTATATAAGTTCTTGTTCTTTCTTTCTTGTGTGTACATCAATAGACCTCATACGATGACAAATGTGATTCTTTTCGTTTTGAGAACGTATGTCAAGTTCCAAAATCTTACTTGCGACGACGGACTACCACCTCTGGATTTGGATTTGGTATAATTAACGAGCACGGTGGAGTTGGGCTGACGGACTACCATCCTTAGTAACTGTGCGCGAAATTTACATAACATTATTCGTGATGTATTATAACATGTCTAAATATGTCTGGATATGGATTGGCATCAATGGATAAGAGTTATGAGGGCTATATCAAATGTCATGGATTGTACTACTTGAGAGAGTCTCACTATACACCAACAGGAACTACAGCACACCACACCCATTCATGGTATATTTATAGATTTCTCGCACTTTCCCCAATAGAACACTATCTATATCCATCTATTCCATTTCACCACAATCTACCTTATATGGACTAAAAGTAGATAGCCTCCATGTAGTCAAGTGGTTGTACCACAGCTACCTTTCACTTGATGGTCACCCATGGTTGATACTTTCAACCTATGACATGGTATAATTACCTTCTAGTGCTGTCATCACTTGTATTACACTCCCTCTTCTTTACATAGTTATGACAATACCAAATTTATCTTACCGCCTGCATGTGATTGAGAGTTGTCATGGCCATTGTAACCCTAATATATGTAACCCTTGTGATTTATCATGAAGTATGTATATGTAAGTACGAAAGTAAATCACACTATTTTATTTTGTCACATTTACAAAGTATCAAGACATGAATGAGACATACAGACAAAGCTAGGTCATGGTGTCTCAGCGTATTGAATTGTATAGCCTGATTGGAAGATATGATCCGCTATGAGCTACATTTAAGACGTTGTGTATCTGTGTGTTGATTGTCTTGTGCGAGGTCTAACAATAGCAGCTGAAGAAGGTCAATCTTCTTTTCCTACTAAGTAGTTAGTTGTTTTCCTTATTTTCTTGTCTATTTATGTAATTGAATTATGGTCTTATTATTCATTACTTACTGGGGACCTGGAAATCCCATCCATAGTTTATCCAGGAGTAGGAGAAGGAGGAAAAGGGAACAGTGGATTCTCGATTGACGGTTGGCTAAATTAGACATTTTCCCGTTTAGCTGGGATATTGGAAGTTCGACCAAAGATTTTGACGTTTAAATTTCTAGTTAGAAGCTCTCTGTTCTTTGTATGGATCCTGCATGCACTTAAGATTTAGTATGTATGTACATGTAGCAAGAAAAGATAAAGCCTGCATTTTCTATCCTTGTAGTTGGTAATTTAAGAGGGCCTTTGGCAAGCTTTGGTAAGTTGACAATTGACTGATTAGATGGGTTTTTTTTCATTAGAGTAGAAGAGATAGGTGAGACTAAACAGACTGGCGGGACAGCTAGCCAGCCTGATAGCTATGAAATGTTATTCTGTATGTAGATTTGAATACGTACACAGACACTGATGCAATGCTTTTCGAACTGAGCGTTTCGTAGAAGAACAGGGCTTTTAATGAGCTGTTCTATTACAGAGAGAGGGGAGAGATTAGGAAGGTCAACGAGAAAAACAGCAGAGAGAAAGAGAGAGGAAACCTGTTGGTTTCTGGGTCATAGATTGTTTGTTGATTTGTATCTTAAAAACGTTTAGCACAAAGGAATTGGAACAAAGCCTAAACTTGGGATTTGGGTCGGACATCTGAGCGTTTCTTTTATTTTATATTTTTATTTTTCCCTGAACAAGAAGAGTCATCCAAAATCCAACTAACTATTTTGTATGGTAGGAGGAGTCTACTTTGTGCATAAATATAGTATTAAAAAAAACAGGGCAATGCTAGAAACACTTGAGACTGGCTAGACCTGAGGGATAATCAGACGGAAAGCTCAATCAAAATCAAAGCAGGAGTTCAAGTGTCTCGTAGCCACGATTAGGATATTCTTTCTTCATCCACTGAAGCGCGTTATGCGGCTTCAGAGAGGATGAATTGCTTTTGATCGCCAATCGCGATCTTACTTTGTGTTGGTGCACGTACGATCTTAGGAGGAGCGCGACTTGTGATGTTTCAAACAGCTGTATTAGTATTCTATATAACAAGTACAACATCATCTTATGATGATATCTTGAGAACCGCAGTATTACGTTTGCTCATCTTACAATATGTAAAAGAGCAGTACAAAGACAGTTCTACCCAATTTTATGACTGATATTCAAAGCATACACAAAAGAATGAAAATAATATCATAGCGTTGGGTTGGGTTTTTTATACCAACACAAACCATGTCGGAATGTCAAAAAGAAGGCTGGCGGAAGACTCCTTGCATTGTGCTCAGACCAGAGTATACAATAGAGATATGTAGGTCTTGATACTAAGAACTGGGATAGTATGAACAATGAAAACATAAAGCAAAAACGGAGGTGCTCCAAAACGTGGCACAGTCTGTGTTATAAACCAGGCCATGTTTCGTAGAGGCTTAGTGCACGCACAAAAATAGCTGTATGTATAATTATATAGACTGTACAACTATATTATACATGTACTATGATATCTGTGACAGCGGGTTTCCCATGTATTTTCTTCTTGCGGGATGAAGAGTAGGAAGCTGTCATGAAGCTCTTAACAGAAGGCCATGGCTGATATTGGATTAAAGTTATGATTCGAAATGCAACGCCGTGCACAAATATGACATATTCCGAACCAGACTTTGGTGATAATGCAAGAAGTTCATATATAATCACATGGCTTCGGCGGGGTTCACCTTCAGCTACATATCAGTAGTATGGTATAGAATGAATGTCTTTGAAACGTAGACATTATTGTTACATGTACATAAGCTCCATACCATCGATACCATGTATCAATACAACAAAAGAAAAAAAAGAAAAAAGGACGAAGAAGAACGCGTTGACGCGCCGACTCGGCATCACATGAGGAGAGGGGCACAAAGAAAAAGCGAGAGGACTGAACTCAAAGAGGAGAGGAAGGCGGGAAAGATACGGGTGGTAACTATGAGCATATTCTTCTCTTCCTCTCGGGGTGTCTAGGGTTTCTTTGTTTTCTGGTCGGGGGTTGACAAAGGCTTATCACGAAATCCAGTCCAGTCCAGCCTGGCTAATTCAGTTCAGCCACCCACCCCTGAACTAGCCCTCTGTTTTTTTTAATTTCTTGCAGGGCCCAAAGACATTCTATGTGCTTGTATTTCGCTCATGTATTCTGTGCATCTGTCAGTAGCCCGCTAACAAGAAATCTACAACTTGTAATAGGCTGTCCTTGGATGATATGAGGGAATATGAGCTGATGTTCGTCTCGTTATCATGCGTGATGAACGGGTTCTATCGATCAAACAAATCTAAATTCAGATATCTCTAGCTACATTGTGTAAGTGATTTAGGAGAAACGAACGGATCAAAAGAAAACGAAGATATAATAATAGATCAATTCCTTCTCTGGGGGTGGCACGTGAATGATTCCTTTACGATATCTTTTCTTTCAGTAGCCTCATCAACAGTAAGGTAAGAGAAAATAATAAGAGAAAAATGTTCAAATTGTTAATAAAAGTCAGGATGTGAGCAGAGTTGTATTCGCGAAAGCAGGAGAGCAAAACCAAATTCCATCACACCGGAACGCGCTGCGATTGGACAGCACAAGGGTTCATGAAACCCTGGGGTTACATCGGTGGTCTTTCACCCGTCAGTTTTTTTTCTTTTTTTTTTTTTTTTTTTTTTTTTTTTTCCCCCGTCAGTATCATGGTCCTCTTTACGCATTTTCTCATCAATGTCTTTTCTAAATCTTTGGTTAAATGCATATAAATTGTGCAGAATGAGATGGAGGAAGAAACAAAAATCGAGAAAACTGGCAAGAGAAACACTAGAGAGGTTTAGGTTATATGATATGTTATTCGCCAACAAAAAGAAAGAAAAAATACAAATAAAAGAGATATAGGTGAAATTCTCTAAGCTTCGATATTGGCTACGCTTATGCACGATCCACGATGATGGATAGCTTGCTTAGTTTGTGCTTATGTATAAGCCGAGCATCGTTTATAAGGCGGGCAGGCTAGAATAGAAAATCCATTTATGCCCTGGTCTTGCATATCCTGACCTGTTTATGGCACTTCATAAAGCAAGGTTAGGTTTGCACATAAAATGTATAAGTACGATTATAGGCTGTATAAGTCAAAAGCTGGGTTCCAGGGGGCCTCATTCAAAGTCCAGGGGGCGGACATGCAGCTATCGATAGATTTATCGAATGTATTGTAGGTTAGACATTGCTTTAACAGGGGGAGGAGAAGAAGAAGCAAAGAAGATAAGAGGAGGAGAAACAAGAAAGAAACCCTCTCCTAGGGGTGCAGCTCGCCTGTGCCATCATTATGCAAATATTCGTATAATCCCCCGCCCTCCCCTTCCACTATACAGTGGCGATCGATGATGAATGCACATTTGACACCATGATCTATCTTTTTGAATATGCCTATCTTTCTGCCTATCTTCTTCTTCGTTTTCGCCTGCAGAATTTGGCTGCAGGTTGTGGCACCACATATTTCGGTAGAGTGCGTCGCGATCAAGTAGAATTGCGCCTTTATGTGCGACTTCATCGTGTGTCATATAGCGGAGAGAATCTAAATAACTACAACTACATGAGTCTTTATTACATATTTTGGCTTTTTTTTTGTCAGGTGCTAGTGTTTGTGCGTAGTGCTTTTATGCATTTTATTGTACAGATAAGTAGCCCACTATTTATGAACTAACACGCTCTTCCTTTTTCTAGCCAGGAACGGGGTCCTCCAGAGATCGTGGTAGCTGCGACCCTCCCGTCTTGGTACTTACCACTGTGGAATACTGATTTTCTTTGCTTGCTTCCTACTGAGCTTTTTGGGATGGTATAGCTACACGCTTAGCCTGTTTAGGACTCTAAGATCAAGGATGGGCGGCACTAACAGAGCAGCCATGATTTATCAGGGCGATTTAGTTTGTGCTTGTTAATGTGAAGCAATTACTTTGCTAAAATTGTGGAAAATGAGGGATGTTTGGTGTGGTGGCGAGCTTGAGAATGAGAGTAAGGAAGGTAGGTGCATTGTATTCAGTCGGTGTATCATGAGAGTAGTTGCTATATTAGTGGACGAGGCTACGGTTTTGTCATGTCGCGATATACATATCAATATCTTCATAGTGGTCCCGTTTCTTCTGAATATCGGAAGAATATATAGCAGCCTCACAGAGCCATCGTTTATCTTTAGAATTCGTCGTGCCGGGTGCGCCCTGTGCAACACTTTGTTTTGCTTCTCCTTCCTTCTCTGCTGCGGATTTCAAGCAAGGAATCTATCTATACTGAACCACCATACAGTATACTAGTCAGTACCAGAGCCGGTGCGCTTCGCTTCACAGCCACATCTTTAACGCTGCCCATCGCTACCCATTGAGCACCAAGAGGCGGCGGCGGTCTTATTAGTGTCGTTAGCAGAGATATCATTGTTGCTCCAGCCTGCTGACCAGCTATCGAGACCCGTCTCTGGTCTCTGGAGTGCATATTTGATTCAACGACATTCCAATACATTCCTCGCTAGAACAACGTACATATATGCATATAGACATACATATGTATGCAGAAATAGGATATCGTGTCGTGTCAACAATTAACGATAGAATAGACGTCAATGCCATCTGTATCTAATTGTTCTGCATCACGCGTCAATAAACGACAACTAACGAGGCGTCTAGCTCTCCAGTGTCCTTTGGATTCGACACCTTGCATATCTCGACTGACAGAAGACCGGCAATTGTTCTCCAGCCACTAACAATACTTGTTATAATACAAGAAAAACTGACGGCTCAGTAGTGTTGGTTGTTCCTGCAATTCGAACATTCCGTGTATTTCCCAACAATCACATTTGTTTGGGCCGACCAGAGAAACACGCTGACGGACATATAAACACTTTCAAGGGCCTGATCTGAGTTGTATGTATGCATATACAGATACTGTTGATCAGTAAAGTAAAAAAAAAAACACTAAGACTGACTTGGTAGTGTCAAGTGTTCTGTTTCTCTTGATACCTTGAAATGAACCTACGATAGGTTTCTAGAGCAAGTGATAGACCAGCTAGAAACGATCTTCTGGCAAACGCTTATAGCAAACAGAACAAGGAGAAAGAAGAGGAGAGAGAGCCCAGGCTATCCTGTCTCCTACATGTATAGCCCGCTTTTGATCTTGTCTTTTTTTTTTTGTCGTGGTTCTTCGTGCCCCCTTGCCTGCCTTAAGAACAAGACTAAGACCCCTAAAACCCTGTCGTCTTTGCCTACTTCCGAACAAAACATCCCGGTTAGTTCTGAATTGGTTTATTCTCACTTTTTGTGCATCTGCTCGTGCTGGTTTTTGGTCTTCTCACGCCTGCGTTTTTGAGTACTCAAAACACTCCTGACGTGCCGTAAGCCTGAGATCTGCTCTGATTTCTCTTTTCTTCTTCCTGCTTCTGCTTTTTGCTTCCTCTTACATTCTCGTCACATCAATCTTTCTTCTTGTTCAACAATATCGAAGCCTCCAGTTGCGATTTGAGATCCAATACAGTATACTTTTTTTTTTCTCCTTCTTTTCCTTTCTGTGCTGCCATTTCTATTTTCAATTCACACACTATCGAAGTACTGGAACGCCCATCGTACATTCGTTAGACCGACTTTGTACTGCCATTTACCACCATTGTACACCGATTTAGTCGTGCCGGCGCCACTACCTACACTTTTACTACGTATCTTGAAATCGATTTCGATACTAACATTTGGGATCTATTCACATATCCTTCACGTTCTTTCGTATATTCCACTCAGAAATATCTGATACACTTCGACTGTCTTCTACATACGGTATACTTGCGGAGCTGTGCCATTTCAGGGCTATCACTTCGTACCTGGTCGTGTCATTGCTTTTGTCCAGACTATCTTGCATTGATTCAGCGCACTGCGGCCAATTTGATCTGCCCATTTGGCTGGCGCGCACACCCGATACGCATGAAAATAAAGATAGTCGCGACACACTAAGCAGGTGTCTTGCTTCATATCTTCATGATGGACTCATCACCGTCATACTCTAGCTTGGACCGCCAACGCTTATCAACTCAGTATCACCGGTCGGCCACCGTAAATCCACTTGCTCGTTTACCAACACCACAAAGCAGCAACGCTAGCACGCACTCTATGGGCTCGCCCCAACTATCTTCTGCTCACATCGCATATAGACTATCAAATACCAACAGTTCTAAGCCAGTCTTGGTACATAGCCCACGACCTTCACCGATCCCAATAGAAGGATCTCTTGAATTGAGACCAAGCGCCATGTCTACATACCTTCAAGAGAAGCTGGAGAAGGAACGGAAAGAGGGCGAACTATGTGCACGTAGGACACCCGACTTGGCGTCTTCTTCAATGGAACTCAGAGTCCCCGGATCACCTATCAGACTCTCAACTCCCATCCGTGAAAGAGGAACGCCTGTCCAATTAGTCGAAGGTGAAAATGGGAAGAAAGGCCTAGGAATGGGTGTCAAGGAGATGGAAGTTGTAAGTACTTGCAAGAAGCCTATCTTGATGCTTCAACTGACAATGGTACTAATATCATCATAGACTGTTACTACTCTTCACAAACAAAATTTCGACTTGAAGCTAGAGTTATACCATCGCCGGGAACGCCAACAAGCACTTGAAAGTCGTCTTGAAGGTATCGAAAGTGAGAAGCGTCAAATGGAAGAGATGAACGACAAGCTGATTGAAGAGCTCGAGAAGCGTGATAAGGCCGTTGAAGAGGCTGTTGCCATGATTGTCATGCTAGAGTCCCAAGTTGAAACTCTTGTACAGGAGCGTGAGACCATCCGTAAGGCCGAGACGAGGATGTACGAACACCAGAGAATGGCGAATGAAGAATACGATGCCATGAATCGAATGCGCATGCCACGCCAGCGCATACCATCAGACATGGGAATGCCGCCGTCTTTAACCGAAGCGCACATGATGCGTTTGCCACAGGATCGTATCTTGAACCGCATGCCTAGCTTTCTATCGGATTTGAGCGAGACTACCGAAAACCTGCGCAACGTCTATCTGAGCGGTGCAAAAGTTGGAAGCATGATGAATCTACCTCGCCTCAACGAGGCCATGGGAGAAATGGAGGCCCTCGAATCTTCTATACCCGAGCAACTGCGGAGCCCCAGCTTGAGTATGTTAAGCGAGAGCTCATTTGCTAGTGTTTATGGCAATGAGGGAGATGATTCGATTCCCTCTCGTTCTTCACGAAATGCTACTGCACCTTCTCCTGCCCACGCTATGGAACGAAACCACACACCTCGCTCTCTGGCTAGGGCACGAGAGTCGAGCCGGATCTCAACACCGTCCCGTGGCCACGCTGAATTGAGTGTGCAGACTAAGATTACCAATGCGCAATCCATCTCGGGCCTTATTCTTGGCCAGAACTCGCCATTGCAGCGGATTGAGCGCACTTATGGCCAACGCGCTCCATCTGGGTCCAGTGTAGAGCGCGAAATGGCAGGAACCCCCGTGCTGCGTCCGAGTAAGAACATTTCACGTATGACTAGAGAGGAAAAGCGCGACTCTCTTCGCATCATGAACACGAACTCGCCTAATCGCGTCTTGCATGACCCGGGAATGCCACCTACTCCGGACACAATTTCAACCGCGACGTTGCGACACTACCAGAATGAGACCGAGGCAATGGACCGCAGCAAGGCTATCGCGTCCGTTGCGGTTCCATTGCATATAGACGAGCCTCGCTACATGAAGCACACCGGCTCTAATGGCTCTATTGGTGGAGTACCGGTCTCACAGAAACCTGGTTTGATCTCTTCCCAGAGATCTCCTCAGCCTCCTGCTATTTCTCAGTATATCCCTCGCCGAGAGGTGTCTGGCAGCTACTTTGATAGCCGTCCGACTAATCCGCGACCCCATTCGGCCGGAGAATCCACCATATTGCGCTATGCTGAAAAGGGCGTTTACGACGATAGTGACGATGATGATACCCAGTCTTTAGCATCCAGCCTCGATATTTGGATTCGCGAGGGTGGTAAGGCTCCTCGCACCCTTGGTAGAGACTCACCAGATCTCTTTTCGTTCCCCTCCCGCCATAACGGTCACGGATGGGCCCCTAATGCCATGTTCGGTGCTGCCAGCGGGGTTTCTGACCAGCCTGAATTTCTCGGATCGTCACCAGCCCCCCCGCCACCCAATCGCCGTTCCAGCCTCCACGCCCAAACTGGAGACCCTGGTTCGCGTCCCCAAACCATGACTATGCCTCCTGGTAAGGAACGTAGCAAGAAGCGTAGGGACGAAGTATCGAGACCATCCTCACAGCCCGGAGTGTCATTTGCAAATGGTAGTGGCGCCACTAAGAATAGCCCCTACCCTCCGCCTGTGCAGCCTCATCGTCAGCGTGGAATCAACAACTTCTGGCGTCGTTCCATTGGCGGCACTGGACTGACTCAAAGCTCAGGCACTGCCGCCGTTGTTGCTCCCCAGAAGCAGACATCGAGTGATGGTGGCGTCAGCATTGACTCGCGCGATGATGGTGTTTCTCTACAGAAGGAGAGCGAAACATATGGCACTGCAGCGTGGCATCGCCGCAACTCGCTCATGGCCGACGACAACAGATCAAGTGCAACTCCGCCTCCTATTATGAGAAACAGAGCACTTAGTATCGATCCTCACGCCGAACTTGACGGTGGTGTCCCCGCTACTATCACTACACCCACAGATAAGCCAACTACGCCTCACACGCCGATGACGGCTGTTCATGGCTCATTCCCCAGCCGTCATGGACACGGGTACTCGGCGTCCGTTTCCGTCGGAAGCACACCACTTACACCCACTGCTAGTACGCCTGGAAGTTCGAAAAAGGGCTGGTTGTCCCGATTTGGACGCAGTAACAGCATTACCAAATCTAGCAAGGACAAAGACAGAGATAGCAATTAGACTGATTGATACTCTGGGGGACGTTCTTGATGTATTTTTATCATTGAAAGAAATGGTTTAAAATTTTTTTTTTTTGGAGTCGGGAGTTTCGTTCAATTGCACGATAAGGAGAGTACATCTTGCTTAGACATAATTGTTGTCTATTTCCCCGATGGAACCATTATACTATCGTTTTGGCTACCTTGTATGGCCCTTTTTTCTAGAAATTTCGCTACATGCGGATATTCTCTTTTTCTTCATGGCGTTTCTTGATGGTTTTATTTTGTTTTTACGGTCATACTCATTTCATTTGATATCTCGACACGGGTTGGTAGGAACTTTTTTTCTTCTTTCCTTTATCATGGCATCTTCTTCTTGGTCTGGTTTCTTTTTTGTCTTGCATTTCATCATTTTTCTGTTATTCTTTTTCTTGATCTTTCTTTCCAAAAAGCGATGGTTTTCATCCAAATACTAACGCTTCAGCCTAGAGGTTGTTTTGTTTCATGAATCTGATCTCCTGTAGGAGAGACAGAGTCTTCGGCCTGATGCAATAATAGGGAAGCATATAGTGTATTGTAAAGCCTTTACTTTTTTTTCGGTTCGGCTTTCGTTATTTGTTTCCAATTTCTTTGTCAAACTTTTTGTTGTTTGCTGTTTGACATTCTTGTCTCCCCTTTTGCAGGAGATTTTTGCGATTCTTCAAACTAACTTACCATTCGTTGTTTTTGTTGATATGCCCGGTTTTGTTTTTATAGAGGAATTACTTTGTTCTTCTTTCCTCTCTTGTTTCTTTTGCAGACAACTTATATTTTCTATCGAAAACAAGACTGAACTTTGATTTTTATCTCATCACATTATATCGATATCCTTGTTTTCTTTTTATGCCATTACTATTGTTACTTTGTATGTCTTCTAGCTTGATATGACCTCAAGCTTACATCTTGGCCAAGGTAAATATATATATGTATGTGTATATATATATTCTTTAGGTATCATACCACAAACTCTCAATGTGACTTGTTGGAATTGTTTGATTCGTGAATACTGTGTTATGTGACGTGTATAAGGATATATAGGGTAGTACTGATTTGGGCGTTCTTATCTTGCAAATGGAAATTATTTCATAGTTGGATAGATAGATTCAGTTAAGGGAGAAATAGTATAGAATTATAGGGATTGACTAAATTTATATAGATTAATTGATATTTAATTTACATTTCTTTCATTCCCCTTTCATAGTGTTGAAAGGAGCGAAAACCTTGGCAATTTCAAGAAAGCTTGAAGTTTTTAGTATTGTTGTCGTGAGAACAATACTAAGGTTTATGTCCTAGTTTTGACTTTAGACTTTTTTGTAAGATAATATGCCAGTATAATTCTGTATATTCCTCCAAACTACAAAGCTAGAAAAATAATGAAGAAAGTCCTCTTAGGCATCAATATAAACTGGAGAAGTTATATGTGGTGGTCTATAACTTTCGTTGTGATAAAGAAGACAGTGCTGTACTCGGGCTGATACCCACCTATCTCGGCCGATCATATATATCATATCGCTAGAAACATCAAACTCGAGAGTATAATCAAGACTTGTAGTTCTACTATCTTCGTCATCCTCTCGCTATCAAGACTTCGGAAGACGGTGATATCAAAAGAGCGAGATGTCAACCGCTTCATGTGTAGATCACCAGATATAGAGATAAGAGGTTTAGAAAATCAAAAGAAGAAGTCAAACAACCGAAAAGGAAAAAGATAAACCCTCATGATAGTAAGTATACCATTTTTGCTGAAACAAAATGACACATCATATTTTGTTTAGTGATGTCTTCCATGTTTCTAGTTTTCTTTCCAACTTCGGTGAAACCTCGAAACACGCTGTTTTACAATGCTAGTTTTACACAACAAATTTTCTTTTTTGTAATTTCTTTGTTCTAGACAAACTATTAAGTTGAGCCCGTACCTGAAATAGCATAGACATCAGCTCTAATAGATATGTATAAATATCTTAAGTCGACTAACTTGGTCCGATGGAGAACACCGTCATCTCGGGAATATCGTGGCGGCAGTTGTAGATCGAGGAGGTCACATACTTGGAAAGGTTTAGTGAGGCTTAGTTTTTTTTATCCAAGACAGGACGATTAGCTGAGATCTTATGACGTTTTATTGGATAGTGAGTAGTTATTCGAGCTGTTGGTGAACTCGCTGACTACCCTGATAAGTTAGTTGAAATGGTGGGTGTGCAGATAGGCAAAGGTGTATATCTGGCTTTAGGACATGTCGAAATAAAGAATCTCGGTTGTGGTTGAGGATGTTGGTGATTCTTTGATCGACATCGAGTCCGTAATGTTTTAATGGAGTAGCCAACTGTACACATACTAGATACAAATAAACGAAGATCCGTCCAAGTACCCAGTTCCCATTATATAAACCGGAGTGATCTCTCATCATATCGAACTTCCATCCTCTCTCTATCTCCTCTTCATCTCACTTTGGTACTTCTATCACGAGATACAGACATATCTTCCTACAAAGACCTTGGCCTATCTTTTTCTCAAACCTTCTTACGCTCATTACACCAACTGTCATTACCACCATAATGTCGGCTTTCATTAAGAGTATCGGCGTCATCGCCCTTTCCGCTCCGTTCTTCGTACAGACAGCTTCTGCTGCTCCAACTGCTGATGTGGTCCCCAGCTCTGGCCTTTACAACCCTTATGAGGCACCGGGAACTTGTTTCAACCCTGATGTCCTCCCCGCTGCTCACGGATCGTGCGCTACTAACAAGTGCTCGCTTGGAATGCGCAACGCTAGTAGCCCGATAGTAAGTTGACTCTTTATCAAGGAGGGGAAAATGAACCCCTATCTTCCCTCATATCGTTGATCTGATACTGACTTTTGTAGATTTGCACTGTATGGGTCAAAAACCTGTGCTGCGATAAGGTCCCCCTTTGGAATGCTTCCGTACAGCCTTATAAGATGGAGTACCCTCTGACAATGCCTAATCTGGCCGCCGTCATCAACGATCCGTGGGCCTGGTTCGAGGAGTGCGGTGATACTTGGGCTGACAAGTATGTTAACATTGTCGGTGCCTGCACTTGTGCCTTTAGCCAGAGCTGGCAGGATACTAGAACTGAACGTGTAAGTCAAAGCTCCTCTCTCTATCTTACCTTTGTACTCATAACTAACTTCTGTCGCTTTGACAACATTTCAGTTCGAGATCCCTGTTGGCGAGGTTATTGAGACCGGATGCGATACTGTGACTAGCAACAAGACTGAGCAGAACGTTGTCGATAAGTATGGATGGTGGTTTTCCTTACCATAAAACGGCGTTAGTGTCTTGTCTTCGCGTGTGGTGGAGAGATTTAGGGTTTGGTTGAATAGTCGTAGTCACCACATATGTTACTGGATTTGCGGGACGCCACAGCTCCACTCCAGACTATCATGTTCATAGATGATGAGGGGTTGGAAAGTATATATACTAGGTGTGTGGTAGATATATAGAGATATCTGTAGTAGCTTCGGAGTTGGTTTCAATATAGGATATCTCTTTGATTTGATTGTTCGTGAGGCTGTAAGTGGCCTAAATAAGAAATAGGAACCAAGTGTAGACCCTAACAATACCCTAATTATCTGGGGCTTAGACTTGTGGGTCTGGAATTTTGTATAACAAGTATGGATGAGAGGATGAGACTATACGTACAGATAGCAATGCCCAACCAAAGCTTTGGAAATCTGTGATCCTTAGCTTGTGGAGAAAATCGATGAGAAATGGTGAGAAATATGCTAGTTCGGCATCGAAAAGTTACAGTATGACAAGTTGTAAGGATGGAAAGCCTCGTGCAGCATAAGTCGACAGACAGGGTTGTTTTTGTATTAGTACATGTTATACGGCATGGGATCGAGTCAAGAAGCCAAAGTTCAGATCCAGACCCACTTTTTTTTGCGCAGCAAAAAGCTAGAGAAGCCCAAGAATGTAGTTGCGCCAAATCTGTAATACATATCAAGCGCGAGGAAATCGAGCTCGATTGAGAGTTCAACGAGTTTGAATTCTTTCCTCCTTTTTCTAATCTCTATCTCAGCAATTACGAATTTCACTTTCTAGGCCTATTTTCACATCATTTGTCCATAGATAATACTAGACTGGCCTACAGTATCAATTTTCCTTTCTTTAACCTTTAAAATTTCCTTATCTTTCGCATTGATATTTATTACTGAACGAACCCTTACAATCTGACGGCTTTTCTTTGTTCCGCAATCGCAACCCACCAAATTATCACAAAAAATACAATTTCTACAAAGCGAGCCTATTCATACAAAACCCCATCTATTCTAGCCATTCTCTGGAACGATTGATCCTGGGAGCTGCAATTCGACAAATACTATATCCTATCTTCTCACCAATCAACCAGTCTACCACTCAATACTTTAAGAGACAAATAAACGAGCGACACTCGATATCCTCGTAATACATCGCGTGCTTTCCCTCACGTGCTCCCCACGTTCTTTTGTACTTCCCAAATTAGCTCTTGCGACGACATCTTGATCGGCCTCTTCTCATATCTCTATCTCTGCCATCGTCGCACCCCTCACTTCCCCGCACATATCCTCACCTGCGTAGCCATGCACCATGCCGTCATCGGCGTCGAGTCTTCCGTCTTCTCATGATACACGATCCCAGCCGACATCCCTCTATGGTCGGCTCGTTAGCTGGGTCCGGACCGTCCTTTATCCTATAGACACGAAGCCAAACGCACCTCAGGCCGGTCCAATCCCGGTTCAAAACAACCAACAACCATACGAGCACCCGGCACCATCATCTCTCTCCACTGCCGCCCTGACAACACCACCAGCAGTGTTCAGACAGGGCAGATTGGGCCACATCCATGCACTAGCACTTTCTGGAGAGTATGCAAAATCGAAATCTACCGGCCCAACCTTGGTGCGCGAAGAAGATCCTGTACTTAGCGTCAAGTTGCCGATGCAGCGCCGGATACACATAGTCACGATTCTATTTTGTCTTGTCATATTGACACTAAATAAAGAAATCGACTTTGTTCTGTGGATTTCTGCCGTCCATCACACTTCGGTCCTGGTCACAGTATGCTAACCTATGTCCTTGATTACACTGGCTTAATGTGACTAACATATCTTTCTTGAACTAGTGTACTATACTCATTATATTGCACGGCTTGTCTGCTATATTACTCTATATCAGAGGAGGCGATATGCTACGTACTCTATTTTACTTTTCCTTGGATGTTTTCACTGTTACTGTATCTCTTGGCATGATGGGCATTTGTATATCAGATACAATCCAGGTTTATGTCTGGAAAGGCTCGCCGTGGGACGCAGACACAAGCTTTAGACTCTCCACAGTCCAGGCCCTCCTCATGATGCTATTAATGTAAGCTTATATCCTACGTAATTCAAAAGAGACTCGTGCTAACCATCGTCTTATAGTGTCTTGATAATTGCGCGCTGGCTTCGCTTCAAGCGACTGCGTTATATCGCGCGTCGCGATCATCTTGCTAAGAAGGGCAAAGCCTTTGAAGTATCGACGGCTGTGCCTGCTTTCGATGCCTCTTCTCACATCATCCCAACTTCATCGCTGACATCGTCATTGCGCCAAACAGAGCCTGATCTAGAAGCTGGTCTTGCTGAGTCAGCTCCTGTTGCTCCTACCAGAACTACCGTTACGCCTTCAATATCGACATCGACGGCAAGTCAGCATACTAGATCAGGCAGGTCTCGGATTCACAGAGAGTCTCTTTCAACGGCGGACAACCGAATATCACTTCCTCCAGATTACCAACCTACAAATAGTCGCATTGAAGCACACCATCATTCGTCGACATCGTCATCACTACCTACAGCATCAATACCCGCTGTAGCACCTGCAACAAGCACGGTTGCTGACCTATTGGCTGCGTCTGGTGTACAACATCACGAGCCACCGGATTATGCTCTCGATCAAGATCATATGCGGCGAATAGCTCGGGGCGAAGGCCAGCCTCAAAATATCCTCCTTCGGGACCTCGATCCATGAAGAAGAAAATAAACTCCAATCTTTTTTTTTTTTTTTAGCCACGGCGTTGGTCGGTTTTTTTATTTTCACTTTCATTTGTTCTCCATTATATCCATATATCTGTCCTGTCTTCTTCGTTATCTTTGTGTAACTATATATATCATGGACTTAAAAAGCTAGGCGTTCAAAGACACCCCATATGTGTTATATAACCCTGCTCCAGAGAGCACCTATATCTCAAAAAAAAAAAAATTTGCGTTTGGTTTCCCATATACGGCTATATCTTATTTCAATACTAAGGAAATCTATATGTATAATCAGGTGTCAGATCACGGAAGGTTAGGTTTATCTTTTTTTGTTTATGATTCAATCTCATAAAAAATTCTCTGGAGAATTACTGTCTGCCTACTTGCTGTCTATGTGCCATATTTACACTTGCGTATCTAATAAAAAGAGCAGATGATATGCGATCCGAATTAATTGATCTGTTGCTTTGCCTCCTATTAATCGTTCCTAGTAATCCCTTCACTCCCGTATCGTCATCGGTTTCAACTATTGGTATCAAAAATCATTATTGCCCATATACCCGTGTTCCCCTGCTTATTCATTCTTATGCTATGAAGACAATTTCATCTCTCCCAGTTCTGTTTGTTTCCTGCCCTGACGTTATTGTCTATTTCGTCTGTATCCTTTTTGTATACCTTTACCTCTCACACCCCTTTTGTTTTCATCTCTTCTCGTCATCGCCTTCGACATCTAGATCTCAGCTTCGGTCCAGCCTGTCATGAATGACGCCATGTTGTTACCAAGGGCATCCACAACGTAGCCACCTTCAAGAATGATGATAGCGGGAAGAGATCTCAGCGCAGGGAAGGATCGGACAACACGAGCGATCGTGCGGTAGTCCTTTGTCTGCAGCTGAAAGGAGCCAAGAGGGTCTCCGTGGTAGGTATCAAAACCAAGACTCAGCAGAAAGAAGTCAGGCTTAAATTGCTCGATGCGCTGGAGGCCGATGGCGAGCTTCTCGAGGTATTGTGCCGGAGTCGAGCCGACTGCCAACGGTAGGTTGACATTGTAGCCGATACCTTCCCCTTTACCAGTCTCGGTTTCGGCACCGGTGAAGTATGGGTACTCGTCTTTGCCGTGGATGCTCACGTACAAGACATCATCGCTTCCGTAGTAGAAGCTTTGCGTGCCGTTACCGTGGTGGAAATCCAGATCCAGGACAGCGCAGCGAGCAGGCTTACCGAGCAGGAACGAAAGGGTACGTTCGGCGATTACCAAGTTGTTGACATAGCAGTAGCCACCTGCCAACTCGGTAGTGCAGTGATGGCCAGGAGGCCGGCACAGGGCAACAACAGTCGACCCAGCAGCGTCAGAGGAACGCACAACGGGAGATAAGACGGAAGGGGCCATGACACCGGTAGTTGCTGTGCTGACACGGTTGATGGCATTGATGGTGTTCACTGCGGCGACTGCTGCCAGGTTTGCACTGGCGCGGATAGCAGGCCAAGTACCCGAGCCGACACCAGTTGAGATGTCGAAAGAGTAGAATCCATGCTTGGCAAACATGTTCTCAGGCTCGGTAGTGCCTCGTGAGCCAGAGGCAGGCTTGATCATGCCGGGATGGGGGAAGCATTCGGGTAGCACGCATCCATCAAGGGCTACCTGGCCTCGGGAGGCATAGTCCATCCATATTCCCTTGAGATGTTTGATATAGCCCTTGCCGTGCGATTGGGCAATCATGGCATCGGCAAGATTAGCGCGGCTATCGTCTGCGGATGTTTCTGGGCACTTGAGAGATTGCAGAGATAGGAAGGGCAGCAGACCAAGGCTATTTTTTATTGCGATGATGCGGGCTGGAGACTCCATGGCATCCATGAAAGTGTTGCCGACGAACTCTTGGACCCGATGTCCCAGGACAAGGTCATCGAAAAGCACCGTAGTCGGTTCCCTCAAGGCTAGCCGAGCATTGGCAGCAGGAGAAACCGTGATCTTATGATTTTTAGTCATTGTAAGGGTTTGTTCTGCTGTAGTATCTATGGACTTTTAAAGCGGGTTGATGGTCCTGATATGGAAGATGACGATGTAAAATTTCTGGCACTGGATGACGTCAGGATAATATGCAGTGCGCAAGATGGCGATGGATGACTTTGTGTATGTGTAGGAGAAAAAAAGAGGAAAACAAAAAAAAATCAGGTTCCAAGAAAGTATGACTGAAGAAGAAAAAGAAGAGTCAGTCTTGGAAAGGGTAGTTACCAGATTAAAGAACAAATGATAAAGCAGTTGCACAATAGACATCAAGGGAGCAACGCAGGGCAGCTTCTATTTTATGTTTTTGTTGCTCGGTTCGCCCCTTTCCTGTTCCCTTTTTTTTTCACTCTTGATTTTCTTACCTGTTTGTTTATATAAGAAAAGATATGGTCGAAGATCAAGTCAAGATCCCGCAACGCTAACGCTAACCAACCAGCTTCCGTATCATCAGCGTGATTTGACCGCCTTTGGAGGCAATTACAAACGAAAAAGAAAATAATAAAATATTGATAAAAAGAATAGGCCAGCCAAGATGCTTGTCCAAGTGAGTTTGATTGCTTCCCTTCTCTCATTCATCCTAGCCAACAACGGGTTTATCATGGCGGAATCGCACCGAATGCGATTGTTTTTTTTGTTGCTGCTAACATTGTAGCTAACTTAGCTAGTCCTTGTTCTTGTTGCTATTTTGCTACTAGCGCCTTGTTGTGCCAGCTATTAGTAGCTAATTCCCCCCCCCCCCCCCCCCCCCCCCTCCCCTCCCTTCTCTGATAGTGTCCCTGTTTTTGATGTTCATTGTACTTCCCAGTCTTGTAGCAATAATGTAGCACTATTCTCAACTGACTAGACCAAGGCCGGCTTTTCAAGGCCACCCAACAGACTACCTGCTAGTCTACTACAAATACAACGACAACGATGCTTGCGGTTCGCTAGCCTTCGATCGAACTCTAGCCGACAACCTGTCCAGCTCCCCGACTTTTGACACAGCCATAAACTTGGTTTTGGTGCTGCGCCGCGAGAAGCCCAAACTCACACACCTAAGCAGTCCGTTTATTAATGCATACATAATTATATACAGATACAGTGGTCAAATGGAGACCCCCTACCTCTCCACACTGAACCGAACTACTGCTCTAAGACCGCTTATACAGTACATACATACATATCTGTATACAACAGTTTGAATGTAACTAGCGGTAACCATTAAAGACCGCCTTGCGGTTCGTTTCCCATTCCTTTTTTCTTCAACCCCCCAGACCGAGTTGGCATCAGAGAGCGGTCAGATAGATCTTCTGGGCGTTTCTGAAATGAGGTCGCAATTCGCATGGCCTAGACAGCGTAGCTTCTAGCCACGGCAGTGACCTTGTCAGTGGTGGAAGATTGAATTGCAATATATGTACAAATATACATACAATATGTATACTCTATCAATCACGAGCTGTTCCCCTGTCCAGGGCCAGTCATCCTTCGCCCGGGAGGTCAGAGGCTACTATGCCGCTTACTATATATACATGTATATGTACTTGAGATCCTCTCAGATATGAGAGCACACAGTGAAAAGTGAGCCTCGAATTAAGAATCAGAACTCTTTTTTCCCTGTGTCGGTACATACAATTCTGGCCATCCAACGTGGGAGGGCCATGTACCATGACAGTCAAATTCGCTGCACTAGCCCTAAGCTTGACTACTAGTTCATATCTACTCTGGCACGCCGGCTCCTGCAGCCAAGCAAGGACAACAAACAGCAAGCCAGACAAGGACTTGACTACAGCATCCGTGCCCACCAAATATACAGAGTTGTATAATTTTTAGCAGTAGACAATGGACCTCAATTGTCGATCACAAGCTTGGCCCCCATGCAGTCGCTGGCTTCCCCGGGCGCAGCTACCACTAAACAGAAACAGAGACAACAACAAGAAAAAAAAAAGTAAAGTCACCAACAGCGTCATAGCAACGTTGGCTTACCTCCTTGTTTGTTGTTGGCTTCTACTGAAAACCAAAATAAACAAATAGCAGACGGCTCACGGATAAGAACGAACCAAGAATAGCTAGTCTTCAAGCATCTGCCGGTTTCCTACAGTGAACTCGGCTGATCAAAGCTTCTACAATTTACTGTATATATGTGTTCATTATTCATTAAACGTCTTCTGACATCTCGTTTCTGTCACTAGCTAGCCCCCCCCCCATTTCGCCCTGTCCGTGATTCTATTCGTTAAACACTCAAAATCACAGCCGGTGCTCACAGCCCGCTTAAGCACTTAAACGAGCAATTTTTTCGTGCTCATGTGCGTTCCATTCTTTAGCTCGGATTTTTTTAGTAATAGGCGTCAAGAACTATTGTCTGGTTGACCATTTGATTTATCCATCTAGCAAATCAATTTCTCAGCCTATTTGTCTGTGATTTGTCCGGCTGCCAACTTTAGGAAGGTACTGCCTAGTCAGCCATAAGTAGTGACAGCTCTCATTCCCTAGGCTGATTTGCTGAATGTTGCTTTTAATTCCACATCTTTACAATTACTCAGTAGGCTAGACCATTTCTAGTAGGGAATCTTCGACTCAAAAGTTTGGTACTTGCTAGCCGATAACCCTAGTGTACACTTACGATCTCAACTCTTAACAGTCGTATGTTTCAATGTCTGTTCCATATTCTACGTGTTTAATCATAACAAAACCAAGATAGATCTACAGAAAACTATCCGAATACTTCACAGCTTTCCCCAGCCTCTCTTATATCTGTATAACAACTGCCCCATGAACGGCTATAACCCCCCGTTGCGATCTCAAAATGCCGGCTTAGAGACACGAAGGATACCGAAAGAGGTGCCTTTTTCCACGGCTTTCTTATTCTAGGTCTCATAGAATTTTGAGACCTGCTGTATGCCACCCTCGAAACCATGTGACTATGACTACATATGAGAAAAAAAAAAGTCAGCACTCCTAGAAGAACCGAGCCTGCCGATCCTTTATGGGGCTGTAGCTTGCTTGATGATTGGTGATATTCCTCCGTTTTCTGTCTGTCAGATGAAATTTAGACACCACCAGATGATAAAACGCTGTTGCTTCATATCTATGTCAGACCGGATCATGTTAGCTGTTAGCGACGGAATGTTTCAATTGCTTGGTAAGCGGTTATCATTGGTGAAAAGAAATGATGCAGATATTATGTATCTGTAAGAAATCCCCGTCGCCAAATCACCCTAGAAACATAATAGCGGCGATAGCACAACAGTGTTGATGGTTGGCGACTGACAACACGGAAGAGAAACTAGTTATTCAGGACTTGGTTGGCCATTTGCGGTAGTGTAACCATCGTAATTCTGGATTTGATACAAGCTTTCAAAGTGGCAGGTTGTAGTCTGGTTCCAGCGAAGAGAGGATGCAGTATTCTTGGGTATCCAAGGCATTAGTATCTAGCTTACACTTCATGTTCTCTCCATTCACTCGTGTATCTACATGAATAGAGACAAGTTGGTCTAACCAATGTGAGGAAATGAACTTGATATTACCAAAATCGGAAACTTTGTTTTTCTATCAGGCACTCCAGGCGGCCCAATGCATAGAAGTGGCGTCAATACGAGGTAGTGATGGTGAATATACATATCGTAACATTGTGCTTAAAGGAAGCACACACTGTTTTGAACTGCATGTGTTGGGCATCTAGGTGCTGCCTGACACTTCCTGTAGAATCTAATAATGGTCCATATGATAATGAACAGTGAAAGATGAATTATATATATATACATATGTGAGTAGTATGATAGGATGGAGATCACATGCTAGTGGCTCGCCTAGATATTGTTGAATGAGGATTGAATATCAGATCAATGGAAGACGATGTACTAGACATTGTGAGAACTAAGAAGATTCATCGAGAAAGTATGAGAGACTTCTTTGTTACCAGACTTCCAGTTATTCTAATTGAAAGAACAAAGAGGATTCCACTGTGAACACAGCCTGCAAGATATGTCTTCAATGTCCAACTTAGAGCCTCGATGTTATAGCCGCGATACATTAGTATCAGCATACAAAAGGAAGACTTCGTATCCTGACATTCACCGACTTGGCATAGCCGAAAAATTACACAAACGATGTCGTGTACACATGAACAAGTTGTAAAAGTTGCAGAAATCAAATGCAGGCTTGGAACGCTGTGCTATGGAGTTGGCGGGTATAAAAAAGAGCGAGACAACCCAAGACAGGAAAACTGAGAGAGAAAGGAAGAACAAAGTATAGGGAGAGCGCATGAATTATCGTTTAGGCTTAAGTTTAATGTAACCTGCCGTTGACGCCGAGAGGGAATATCCCCAAGGCACAAGACAACTTTAAAAAAAAAGATAGCCATAGAAGAAAAGTAGATATTCAGATCCGGATCAGAACTGGTGCGTGCATATAGAATGAGACTGAGACAGAAGGAAAGAAAGGGAATAGATTAGGCAGTGACAAGAGAAGAGTTCCTGGGTCGTAAAAGGCAGGATGGTGTGACATGTTCCATAATTGATTAACTAGTTGAAATAACAGTAAAAGAAAGATGTTATATAGAGAAACTGAGCAAATCCTGTAGTTGATGTGATTAGCTTTTCTCCCTGCAGAACAATCTTCATGTCGTGATACAAGTGATATGTACTAGAGAGCGAGACATACGCCGGTCTGTGTTGCGTAGAGATACGAACTTAATGAACGCTCTAATATATTCTATGAAGATTAGAATGCTAAAGCTCGATTTTGGTACAGAGATCATATTTTGTAGCTTATTTATTGAATGACTGTAATATTACAGGATTGCTGAAGAGCTTCAGGCGGATAGATGTTGCCGTCTCTTCGGTAGCGTGAAAACGCATATAAAAGGACGAAGGCGGCTCATCTTCCAATTTTCTATTCGACTTGTTTTATTTTTCTCATCATCATCGGTCTCGAGACGTGAAAAGAAAACCTGCTTACATCTAGCATTCATTCGTTTCCATCACGTTATTCTTCGCTCTTCGTTGCGTTTTTTTTCTTATCTTCGCTCTATTACAATACTAGAGTATTCACGTGAACATTCAGTCCACTCATTCTCAAAATGAAGTCTTCTTCTATGGCTATCTTTGCGTACGTTTATCATTCATTATGTCACTCCTCATTTAACTATAACCTAGGCTTCTAGGGACTAACAAGATACTCGATAATACAGGTCTGTGGCAATTGCTGCTCACGTCCCAAATCTTTATGATCAGTCCTACGGCTATCCTTCTTCGTGGTCTACATCACCTGCTCTGACCACTGAATGCAGTGCTGCACCACCCGACAGCACTGTTTCCTCTGCTCTCGCAACATCCCACAGCAGCAGTACCAGCGGCGTCTTTACATTCTCGACTTATTCTACTGACTCCTTCATTGTGCCTCCTCTGTCTACGGACTACCCCGTCGTAACTGTTCCTACCCTCTCGTCATCCATCGTTACATCCGGGGTGGCTCCTTTGCCCACCACTCTGTCATCTACAGGTAGCGCGGTTTCTTCGGACTCGCCCATCACTACTACTGATAGCAATGGTACTCTGACTACATACAGTCCGACCTTGCCGTCTATTGTGTCGTCAGCTGGAGCTATGAGACTCAAGCCTTTCCAATTTTTCTAGAGCCGAGTGTAAACCAGGCTGACCTGACGTCAGTGACGATACTTAGGGTTGGGGTTTAGGCTGTGATGGTGAGATTTAATCGGATATGAGAATTTGATATCTACGCGTAATCATGCCGGTGGGTAGTCATACATAAACTTTAATAGATAGTCAGCATCAGTCTGATTTTACCTTGCTGCATGATCACTATTATAACTTGCATTCTTTATGTATCAAGATAGCCAGAGCGGTGGATGATGATAGGAAACAGTATCGTTCATTATATGCTGTTATATCGTGTCGTGTCCAATGTCATATTCAAGTAGATCTGTGTCTGAAACTCTACGTGTTACGCCACATGTCAGCTGTATCCTACTCGTACATAGCCCCTGTATGACCCCATATACATACTCAAGTATATATGTATATATATAACCACAAAATATCATCGTAGTTAGACACTTTGACTGTCTATCTGTTGAGCGAAGCCCATCCACCAACTCGTGTCGCAGGAGCACCTTGCTTGACGGGTTTTGGGGCTTCTTGTTCCTCTTCCGCACTATTTTCCGCCCCTTCATTATCATCATCATCATCTTCTTCTTCATCTTCTTCCTCTTCATCATCGTCATCACCGTCTTCACCATCATTATCACTATCTTCTTCGCTCGAAGAACCGGAACCACCGCTGTCATCGTCGCTGCCTGGATCATAATCTTCTTCCTTTGCATCCTCTTCATTTTGAAGACGTTGTTCTTCTTCCCATTCGGCCTTTTCTAGTAATGTCATACCAGCAGTCTCGGGGGCGGCATTGGCCTCGGTACTGCCTTCCATGTCAACATCTTCGTTTCCAGCCTGCTTGGCTGCTCTGATATTTTCAGCAAGTTGAAGCTTGGCCTTTCGTTGCTCCGCCATACTGCGATCCTGAAGACCATGCTTTTTGATATATAACTCGTCGATGCCCTGGTAGTCTTGTTGATCGATCATTGAAAACTCGATCTCTTCGGTCGTATCGTTGTCGCCACTGAAAACCTCTACGACCATGTTAAATGTGCGTTGTAGGATACTGGTGTAGCTGACGGCAACAACACGCTCTAATGGGATGAAAAGAAGTGGCTTCTTGAAACCCCATAGAATTCCAGTTGGTAGGAAAAAGATATAACCTTCTTTAGATCCACGGTGTGCTTTTACGTGGACAGCCTTTTCTGACGGACGATGACTCTGCTTGATCGCAGAGTGAAAACGGGCTGGATTAGTCGAAACAATTTCGACACGGCTGCCGGCATTACGTAGGAAAAGACTAAAAGCCCAATCGAAGAGAGAATGATAATCTCCGGAAACAACTTGGGCTGCAGCCGCCTTTGGCCCTGAGATTGTGCCTGGTTTAGTTGCACCAGCATTCACGGTAAAGAGAAGAGGATCAGGCGCAACTCCGCCCTTTGGCGCAAAGCTGGACCCACGAGGCATCAGCACGTAATTGTGCTGTACCTGGGTCTTTTCTGGCACTGGGGTAAAGAACGCGAACTCTGTATATGAAGAAAGGAAGATATTAGGAAAAAGAGGTATGGTGTCATGCTTGTAGTATATATTGACGTACCAATATCGGCCCAAGAAAAGACACAGCCTGTCAGCGGCTCAGTAGTTCCAGCGGCACGACCGTATATGCCGCTGGCCGTGAAGCAAAGATCAAGCTTTTTTCTCACGGGAATGCTTAGTGAAATCTCCTTGATCTCAAGTAAAACTGGTTCTGTAGCAATGTTGAGGTTGCCCTTTGCGACAACGGCTTCATTTGCACCATTGGCCACAGTGGTGGCGTCTGTTCTCCGGCGCTTCGATGATGGTTCCTCTGAGCTGTAGACCTGCTCAAAAATGAAGTTTGAAATGTTGTTAAAGAGGGTGATTCGATCGGGAGAGTCTAGCAAGCATAAGTATTAGGTGAGTTTCTGTGTTCATGGCGTTTCGAGGAGTTCCGAGACATTTGATTCTGGTGGATGTTGGAAACTTACCAGCTGAATTCTTGATGCCTTCCAAAATATCTGGTCGGGATTGAAAGACGAGGCTGAGCCTCTCTGTATCGAGGCTGGCCATGATGGAGTAGATTATGAAGTGTAAGATGGGTGATAGATTGGCGATAGATGAAACTAAAAAAGTGATATTTGGTGGCACGTAGATTTCAAACTCAAGAATTGATTAATCGAAAATGTAAACGAGCAATTGATGATGCAAAATGACTGAAATAACACTTGTCACAGATAGTTAGTGATGTTGATAAGAGGTTGTATAGTTGGTTTGTTGTTGCTAGGATCTATAACTCAAGTAGTTCCCAAAAAAACGAATTAATTTACACCACCCAAAAAAAACGCGTAGAAACCAAACTCAAGTTCGTAACTGCTAATTCCGCGTCAGAGGATTTCTGAACTACTTTCTTGTTTTACAAGGTTACGCAAGATTTATAGAAGTGGGGCGCTCTATAGAAATCCCTGGGAATGGTTCTAGTTTAAGTAATGTGGCACACATAGACCAAAGTTAGCTATATTAGAAAGTGTGGCTGACACTTGCCGTTTACGATACAATGTTGGGCGTGAGCGGTGTGGCGTTGGGTTGCGAATAGCTGCAGGTATCAACTTATACCAAGCTTCCATCTTCTCATTTGGGGGGGGATAGTTATATCATATATTCGTATCATATCTGTCAAGACTTGCTTTAAAACACACGACGTACTGTTTGAAACCAATAGCTCGCTACTTAGACCATCATTACAGGTCGAGAGACGAAGTTACCCCTCCTCAGACTCCTCGGACATACTCAGAAAGCCATGTCGTTTCCAAACGAATATGTATCACGGCTAGTTGCTGATACAGCACGGAAAGGTTGTGATATATGCTACAAGGCAACAACAACCGTGCTCCTTTCTAACGGGCCAGAAGGAAAAGTAAGCCAACAAACATCTTATTCGCAACATTATCATCCCTGGATATGACCGTTTTCTCATACATGAATAGGACTTTTTTTATGTTTGCCCATCTCATCTTAAAGACCGGAAGTTTTGCACACCGCTTATTGACGAAGCGGCAGAAAAGGCACGGCTTGAGCTAGAGAACAAGAAGGCTTTGGACGCTGAAATCTCCAAGTTGAAGGAAGAGTACGAGGCTAAAATGAAAGCCAAGGAAGAGAAAGAAAAGTCAAAAGATGATGCTGTAGACAAAGATGGCAAAGACGACAAAGACAAAAAGCCGGATGAAAAGAAACGTATAACAGAAGAGTCTAGTGAAGACTCATCCACCGTAAGACGATAACAGCACTGAACAAGAGAACCAATACTGACAAGCTGATGCTAGCCCACATCTGCCGCCGAGCCACGAACATTCACACTTGTACAGTGAGTTATACTTTATTCAAAAACAAATGATATAGCTACAGCATATGACTAACCCTATCTTCCTAGAACATTCTACAATATCCGTAAACAGAAGCGACGGGATCTCGAGGCAGTCAAACGCCAACATCAACAGTCACAAAAGAATCGAGAACGTATGGCTCAAGCTGATTTCTGGCCATCTGTACCAGGCGGGCCGCCGACGAAGTGACGAACGACTATACCTTGATATACCATGGTGATATAGTTGACGCTTTTTACTCAGGCATGTTCGTAACTATGGGGTAGGGATATTATATACTCATAGTGAACCTAAACCATATATCAGGAACGGATAGATGTAACCACACACAAAGACACGTATATTTACCAAAATCACTGGTAGTAAGTAATCACTTATTTTATTGCTGTGAATGCAGTTAGCTAGAAGGAAGCCCAGTCAGAGTACATGGAGCACATATTTGCCATCGGAGCTCCAATATCTGTACCTCTGCGTCTCCATCGGTTGCCTAGCTTATATCAATGGATTTTGAATCATGTGGTCAAATATCGTATAGTTCTGCACTTCTATATATGGAAACAATATAACATCCCCTCTATCGTATGTATATTACACGAGACAGTACGGCTATTTGGCGGATTTGAAAGTGTCCGGACTACCGACATGGCAGCATTAAACTACCCAAACAACCATTGCGGTAGACCTACTGTAGACAGTACATAATGTTGTTCCCGTTAAAACGTTGAGTGGCAAGATAGGTATAATTTTCCTAGGAATAGAAATACTCGGTCTAGATAGGCGCTCTTCCATGCAAGCTACCCGGGCACTGTGACAGCTTGGCTATGCTCATAACAAAGTACTTTTACGTATTTTATTATGTTTCTAAGGTAGTCAGCTTGTAGGCTCAGGTCTTCCACCGATATGACATGAGAGATATGTACCAGGGGCAGTGCCTAGGGCCAACATGTTTACATCACTAATGCTAGGCATATTGTGATTTTGAGCGCCCGGCCAACAAGAGTCATCTGGATCAACTGCTGAGAAGCATAGATATACATGTATGTATAGAGGGAGTATTATGTGCTGTGGCGGATTCCACCTTTTTATCCTCGTCAATTCTCCGTTTCTACCAAGAAGAAAAGGCTGAAACAACGACATAATCATCTTATTCACCAGGTTTGTGGTGCTGGGTTACAAATGGCTAACAGGCCGTATTGTGTATACTGTGGCTGGGCCACTGTTTCAAACGCTGACCTCAACTAGGCTTAGCTCAATATATGTACATTTACAGTGTAGATTTGCCTGTATGAAAAGATGTAGGCTTACATGGACATGCCTATCATAGAGACAACTATAGGCAATTCTGACTGTCTTATACCATAGGGCTTTTTGGAGTAAGAAGGGATAATAACACGCTTACAGGTGCACGTCGAACCTTATAGGGTATTCAACACTCAACCACGCACTACTCAGGGGGAAAAAATGAGAGAACTGTGGCGGAGTACAGACTTTTGCGTAGGTGTGACTATATCAAACTTGTTGACCTTTTTTCCTTCGTATATAGATACAGTGTTAACCTCGCTTAGAGACTCTCAATGAAGAAGGTGGAAGTGTATACTTTGTGTTACTGCCAAGTGTGTAATTGAAATCATCCCTTTGTTATTTTTCTTTGGTTTTGGAGTTGGGGTTTCAATAATGGGATATAGTATCTCTACTACGTATCAAGTTATTCAAAGTAGCTATTCATTTCAAGTACAACGGACGATGGTAGATTTAGAACGAGATATGAGGGTGTAACTCAGGTATCATATCATATCATATCAGAGTTGACAATTGGATTTTTCCTAGCGAGAGAAGACCTATAATATTTTGTAAAGGTGGAGAAACAGAATTTCAATGCTAATCATTTTGCTTTCGCTGCTTATATCGAAATAATTTATGGAAGAGTAATTTAGATAACCAATGCTTAGCTACCAGGTTTTGTATATCTGTATGTGTCTCTATACATAAGTACATATATTGCTAAGTGTTACGTGTTTATACTTACAATGTAAAGTACATAATGATCGGAAAAGAAAAAAAGTAGCATTATCAATACGTTGCGGGCGTGTATCGTATTCTAGAGAGAATTACGAGACTATCCGTACATATATGAGGAGGAATACTAGCTATAGCTGGCGTTTTATTATCTTGTCTTGGTTGGACCTTCAATTTGGTCACTATTTTGTAGTTTACATTATCCATAGGGCAACGACTGGCTTCAATCCAACAAATCCTTTTTTGGGCTAGGGGCGGCTTTTCCCCATGTCTCTGGATCTGTTTTCTGACTCGTTGTGCGCTTTTGGGGGGTTAGGGAAAAAGCAAGG
>LJZU01000394.1:0-17965 GCA_001513805.1 Davidsoniella virescens
TGTCACATTGGCTAAAATGTCCTGACTCGAGGCCGCAAAAAGGCCGTCATCAGCGTAGGCCAATCCAAAGGCTACACCCTGTAGGTCGTATAGCTTTACCCAACACGCCAGCTGTTGATGAAATCTATAGTCCCCACTATCTTTCAATTTATCAGCAATCACCCAAGTAATCCGATATGGTCTAGGGGCTAGGATATCTCGCTCTCACCGAGAAGGCCGGGGTTCGATTCCCCGTATCGGAGACTTCAAACTCGTTCAGTGAATTAATATCAATGTTTACGAGCTCAATTTTTTTACATTCTTGGTTTAATGTATGAGCTTCAGGCGGTGCTATCAACATTCGTTGCGTTTGAAGGTTGTTTCAAGTTACAGGAACGGATGGGATTACTAGTGCTTTGTGGCGCTTATGATTTTTGCACTTACAGCCCCGCATTAGCGTCATCATGAAGGCTGTGATCCAAAAGAGAATATGAAAATGGCGTGAAGACTCAGCTTCATTACATTTTACTCTTCTTTCATTTTTGCCCTCCATTCATATTTATTCGTCTATACAGCTTATCAAACTCTCAAGATATAAATATTCAAACTAAATCATCTATCTTACTAACTGACAACACACCAACCATGGCTTCCACAGTCACACGCATTGCCCGGTCACTTTCCTCGTCCGGGACTACTATCCCCGATGGAGCCGAAAAGGCTACTGTCGCAGCTGGCTGCTTTTGGGGTGTAGAACACATCTACCGTCGCCACTTTGGTGAAGGAAGAGGATTGATAGATTGTGCTGTTGGTTACACCGGCGGCGATGTTTTTCATCCTGGCTACAAACAAGTTTGCAGTGGCTCAACTAATCGTAAGTGCTTGGCCCTCCCTACACTCTTACTATAATGAAATTCAGACTCATGTTTGATACAACTTGACTTGGTTATTGTATCTCTATATTGGCTTATCATTAGCTAACCAGTGCCAAATCTACAGATGCCGAAGCTCTACAGATTGTTTTTGATCCTACTATTGTCTCCTACCGGACTCTGATTGAGTTCTTCTATAAAATGCATGATCCGACCACTATCAACAGTCAAGGACCTGATGTCGGTACCCAATACCGCAGTGCCGTCTACTTTCACTCGCCAGAGCAAGAAAAGACTGCCATCGAGGTAACCAAGGCTGTTGAGGCTCAGTGGTGGAAAAAGCCCTTGGCAACCAAAATTGAGCCTGCTGGAGTATGGTGGAATGCAGAGGATTACCACCAGCGTTACCTGCATATAAATCCGAAGGGATATGAGTGCCCCAGTCATTTCGTGCGCAAATTTGCCGACCTATCGTAGATTGCTTCATGGCTCAATAACATAGATATGATAGCAGTACACGATTTTTTGTTCAATCAACTCGCTAAGATTAGAAACAAGATTAATTATTGGGGGTTATTCCCTTGTGATAGTACAGATGAAAGCTAATTTACAGAAAAAAAAAAAGAATGGAAGGCAACATGAATGATCACCATCAGAAAGCGAACCGAAAATTTTCATGAGTGGAGTGCGTCGACCTCCTCACTATCATGATCGAGGTAGACGGAAATATCGAGTAGACAGTGTGGAAAAGAAAAGAACTCCCAAGGAGAGCGATGCCATGTAGTCTTTCAACTTGCACGTCTTATTCGCAAAATCTTGCTGCTGGAGGTACGTTTGTATTTACTTTCGGCGCTGGTTTTGCATCATCAGGATCTGAGCCATGCGGATGAAGATGTTGATGAAGTCGAGTTCGAGAGAAATCGACTCGTTGACTGGATCACGTGTCATAGCACCACGCTGGGCAAGGCGGGCATGGTGCATGACCTTCTGAACATCGTACAAAGTGAAGCCACCAAAGACAGCCAGACCGCCGTATAGCCACAGGTTTTCAGTAAGTGCGAGCGTGCGAACGGCAGTTGCAGGAATCACCAAGGGAGCCAGACCAGAAGCAGCAACAATGGCAGCACCGGCGAGGAGAGGACCTCCAATGTATAGGTATTTATCCTCCTTAGCGGTAGCTCCAACAACAGACAGAGAGCCCATCATGGCCACAGTGTAGAGACCGGCTCTGGCGATCAAAGCTCCTGGCATGAACGCCAACATGGGAGCGATCATGGCAGCCTGCGTAGCATTGAAAGCTGTCCACAGGGCATACTTGGGGAGATAACTAAAAGTAGACCAACTTCGTTAGCAGCATACCATGTATGGTGAAAGCTGCGATGTTGCAGACCTTGATACTTACTTGTCGGGGTGGATAGACCGAGTACCGATCATGGTGCCGAAACTGAGGGCAAGGCCACCAAGACCAACAGCCCAAGGGTTGGTGACCATGATGCGATAGACAAAGCCAGAGCGAATCATTTGATGAGCTGTCAAGCCGATGATACCAACACCCAGGCCGGTGTGCATGAAGGTATCGTTGAGATAGGCACGCTCAAAAACGGGAATGCCTCCATCGCGAGATTCACCATTGAAGACCAAGTTTATTGCGGTCAAGGTACCACCGAAGATAGCACCGCCGACAAGAAGCTTGCGGATGGTGTTTCCCTGCACTGGTGCCGACTGTTGGTAAGCTTGTTGGTTATAGAATCTAGCGGCGGAGCGAGAGGACTGGCGAGGCACAATGTTCAATTGAGTAGCACGGCTAGTGAAGAAAGAGGACGATGGTTTCGAGTAGAAAGCTCGAGCGGAAACATTGCGTAGAGCTGACGAGGATTTCGGCAGGCTGGTAGCAGTCTGACGAAGAATGATGTTGAACGACATGGTGAGAATGGGTGCGACTAGATGCGCGAGATTGTATATACTCGATTTCGGTTCGATGGATGGAGTTCACTATAGAGTAAAAGTCGTGAAGTATAAAAGAAAATGAAAGAAAACCGTATTCACGCTTGTTTGTGAATTATCAAGGTGCAATTAGGCAAACAATAGAGCAAGAATTTGGTGATGATTCAGGATAGTCACAAAAATATGTTCAGCAGCGTCAGCATAGTCAGCCTACTTTAGTACTTTGTTTTGCACTGAAGCGGGCAAAATAAATCAGCGACGTCCCGGGCGGGGGCGGATTTAATCGCACAAAAGGTAGCTTAGTCATCCAATAGAAATAGCTAGAAACAGCTAGTTATAGGTTATCGCTTTGGCAAGTAAAGAGCGAATTTGGCTAAGCGGAGTTTAGGAATGCCTCGTTATTCATACTTCAATTACCCTATTTCCATTAAACCACATTGGATGTCCCCTAAAACAGTTCGTGGTATTACAAAACCCGCGGTAGGGTTATGCATGCATAAATAACCCTATGTATCTATCGCGAAACAATCCAGAACTTGACGCGAAGTAGTTGACCTCCAAAGAGACCATGAAAAGCAATAATTGAGATAGAGTGTACGATCCTTCCTCCGTAAAGCCCTACTTTGTCACTCTTTTGTTACCCGCTCCAGAAATAGCATCGATAGGGCGGCTTGAATAGATAGCAGCACAACCAGTAGTACACCTAGCTGCATAATTGGTTGTGGTGGCCAATACTTCAAGCCCCGCGCTAGGTTAATTGCAGATCGGACCGCTGCAAACATCGCCAACATGGGCTCCCGTCGCTCCTTCTGACTTTGCCGCTAAAGTTGTCAAGTTATATGGTACAGAGACGGTAAGTGGCGGTACAGAGACCATGTTTCTGTCTGCATAAACCTTATCCTGTTTGTCTCGTCTCGCTTTACTTCCTAGTTCTGATCATCTTCATCTCTGAATTCTTTACCTATTCCGGTCTTGTCAAAATTGAACCGCTTCTCCTTTGACATGCATGTGTGAAAAAGGAAGAATCTTGCTTCTGCGCTGTACATTAATTTCTTAAAATTGTTACAACCATTACATGACAACGAAATAATCGTACAGTTACTATATCTTTATAACACAAGAAACGAGCACAAACATCTATTCCAAGGTCGAAGCCCTACATAAAACTTTCTAGTTTTCTTTTGTGTTATCCCTTCCGACGTACAGATATTCTGGTACAAAATCACCTTTCATCACTAATCTTTGTAAGTCAGTATTTACAGAAATTTGATCTGTCAATGCCAGTCATTGATAGTGCTTGTCAGCTAACAACTACATATTATCCATAAGGCTTGGGTCAACGAACAAACAATAAACTCGATATCTGAATAAACAAACAAACCTTGACACAAACATTAGTATGAGCTTTCAACGAATGAAACTATTCAAGTACTAGATATTCGTCAATGATACAACATATCAACATATACAGACTGGCAGACAAACCCATTTATCCGAGACCACAACAACCCCTCCAAAGCCTCTTCGCCAATTGTTCTGCTCTAGTGTAATCTTTAAGTATCGACTTTGTATAGGCGAACTACCGCTGTCTGCCCGCCACTTTTGCACGATCCGTGCGCACCGAATGCAACTCGAGCCCTAAACTCTTCTCTTCGCGACATACCATATCTCGAAGACTGATTAAAACTCTGGAACACACTCTCTCGTACTGCTAAATGGATCCGCATATGCTGATTTATAGAGACGAAAACATATCACGAAACACTTGTGCCAATTCAAAGTTACGGCATACTCAACCACTATCTTCATTTTTCTTCCTCTTACCCTAGAACTTTACAATCTCCTTGATCTCATAGACACTCGCCGATCCGTGCTGTTTGTTCTCCCGACTTTTTGCCCGGTAAGGAAGGACAACGTAACAGACACTTTTCCTTAGGGACGAATCGTGCGTCCTAAGGTCCCTGCTGAATCGCATAAAAACATCGCGTACTAGGAGTTTTTGACTCGAAAGAAATATATTATCCATAGTAGCTCTAGCTTGTCGTCATCGCAGCACTCAGTTAGACTACATTCCACCCAATCTCGGGGGTTCCTCTGTGACTTTGCTGTGCCTTGACCAGTGGATAGACCATGCAGGTATAGCATCTTTTGACACTCGCCGAGCTTTGTTTCTTGGTATCTATTCTTCTTGGGACTTTCTATCGTATCATACTCGCCTTGGTCCTACACGTCTTTCCCATCACTGGGCCTTTATTATTTGCTTGTTTTTATTCCTCGAAATTTTGCTACTTCCACGATGAGACGACCGAGAGGCTCCCAAAGCTCTGCGTACCGAGCGCTAGCTCATCACCAGACCCAGTCAAACCCGCAAGACCCCGCTGCCTTGATTCGATCGTTCAATGTCGAATCTAACCCGACCCGACCGGTTCGTCCTTCGCCTCTGACAGCCTCGACAATCCGGGATATGCCATTAGACCTCGTCGACCGCATACGATCGTTCCCGTTGTTCAATTCTGCCCCCGAAGAATTCCTCATAGCCATTGGTCAACACTTAAAGCCACAAATACACACACCCTCCGATCACATCATTCACGAAGGCGACGAAGCCAAGGCTATGTACTGGATTGTGAGAGGTGTAGTTGCTGTAACTTCAAGAGACGGTGAGGCCGTATATGCCGAATTACAACCCGGTGCCTTTTTTGGTGAGATCGCAATCCTCATGAACATACCGCGTACCGCAACTATCGTGGCTCGAACAAAGTGTCTCCTACTTTCTTTGAAAAAAGAAGACTTGCAGGCCGAGCTACCCAAATTCCCAGAAATGGAGAAGTTAATTCGAGAAGAGGCACAGGAGCGCCTCAACATCCTGAAGAAGAAGCGCCAAGAACGTACACTTTCACAGCAACAAGCAAGAAATTCCCACTCAGGGGTCGTCGCGCGTGAAGGCCATCATTCACCGTCAGTAAATCCAAAAAAGCGCAAATCGCCCAGCCCCAGCCTTATCGAAGACCCGTCCGGTGGTAGCGTACTTGGTAGTGCGGTAGTTAGCATTCGGGCTACTCTCAAGGAACTACCACTCTTCTCATCACTTCCGACAGACACTCTACACATCTTAGGATTGAGTGCCCAGCCCAAGACATACTCTCCATTTGCCGACATCGTTGAGAAAGGCTCACCTGGTAACGAGATCTACTTCATTGTACGAGGTGAGGCAGAAGTCATCCATGATAGCGCCTCAGAAGAAGAATATCCTCAAAATGGGCTAAGCGTGAGACTAGGCTACTTTCAAAGACCGCGACTTCGGGAAGGCCAATATTTCGGAGAGGTTGCCAGTCTAGGTCTCGCACACAAACGCACAGCGACCGTTAGAGCAATCACCACTGTTGAGTGCCTCATGATTCCTGGTCCCGCACTTGACGAGTTATGGCGAAACTGCTCTCCAGATATACGAAATCAGGTTGAGGAGACTGCTAAGAAGCGTTTCGTTGAGTCTGTTGATGGAGATATCGTCATGACAGATGTTCCTGATACATCGGGTACCAAACAATCAGGTCCCGATTCACGCACCAATAAGGATGTTGCGGAGCAGTTTGCCGGCTTCATGTTTTCTGGTACTCCGGCAAAGGAGGATCACTGCCCAAAAGAAGGCCGCTCAACGCCCGATCCTGACCCATTCTTGAGCGTCGATATGGAAAATCTACGGAACCGCCGTAAGGTCTCTATAGCACCACCAACTCCGCCAGCCGACTCTTCTTCTTCGATCATGGGACTCACATTGACCAAGCCAACACACCCGTTATCGAAGGACATCACGACTATGTCTCCTACTAGCCCTCAAAAATTCATGATACCTATATATTCACCACCGCCCGATATCGATGAGCTACCTGCTAAGCGAATGCGGTTACTGTCAGAACGACGACTATCGACAGAACAACCGGTGCCTGATCCAGTACTCGAACTGGTATTTGGGATGCTTGATATTGCCGAGGTCATGAGAGGACGAAGAGTTTGTGCTCATTGGAAACGAATTTTGTCTACATCAACCAAAGTTTGTCTCAGTCTTGATCTGGCCAAGTTTAATCGAATTGTCACCGATCAGCTTGTCAAGGATATTCTGGCACCATTCGTTGGTCATCGACCTCACAGCATCGATATCAGCAATTGCTTCCATCTGACCGATGATGGCTTCAACGCATTATGGAAAAGATGCGGTCGTAATGTGAGATGCTGGAAAATGCGCTCCGTCTGGGATGTATCAGCTAGTCAGATCCTGGAGATGAGTGAATACTCAAAGGACATGGAGGAGATTGACTGGAGCAACTGCCGGAAAGTTGGTGACAATCTACTTGTCCGTGTTACAGGCTGGATTGTGCCCGAGCAACAACAGCCCATGGAAGCTTTACCCCAGGGACGTATAGCTACTGCGAGTAGTAAAAACCAGAAGTTACCTCAGAAGCATAAATTAGACCAGCAACAGTCCCAGCATCGGCCAGCAAATGTAGCAGCCCCGGGGTCGGTAATAGGTTGCCCAAAGCTGAAGAAGCTTGACTTGTCGTATTGTAAGCATATTACGGATAGGTCGATGGCTCATTTAGCGCTACATGCTTCGTCTCGCCTCGAAAGTCTGACTTTGACACGGTGCACTACTATTTCAGATGCCGGTTTCCATTCTTGGGCATCTTTCCGTTTCGTCAATTTGACACATCTATGCCTTGCTGACTGCACATATCTTTCGGACAACGCAGTCGCTGCACTTGTCAACGCAGCAAAAAACCTCACACATCTTGATCTTAGCTTCTGCTGCGCTCTTTCGGACACTAGTACTGAAGTCGTTGCTTTGGGCCTTCCGCGTCTAAAAGATCTTCGGCTTGCATTTTGCGGCAGCGCTGTTAGTGATGGCAGTCTGGGGTGTGTGGCGCTGCATCTTAGTGAGCTTGAGGGCATCAGTGTACGTGGCTGTGTGCGCGTCACTGGCGGCGGCGTCGAGAGTCTCTTGGATGGCTGTCCAAAGCTTAAATGGCTTGACGGAAGCCAGTGCCGAAATCTTGAACCATGGGTGAAATCTGGCGCTGTAGCCCGCTATGGGTACGACGAATCTGGTGGCATTGGTATTCCAGAGGGTCAAGAGATTGTCACACCACCGCCTGTACCAGAACCTAGTGGGCCTCGTCTATTTGTCAATCGGAGTCGAGAGTTGGCACCAAGGCGACGAGAGAGGGAGAAGGTCAAATTTATCCTTCAAAAAAGTGCTACCGGGCTGAGATAGAGGAATCAAACAGAAACAGCCACTTGTACGATTAATTTACATACCACGACTACGTCAAAACACAACTACAACAACATCTATCAGTACTTAAGCATAGGAGCACGTACGACATATACTGCATAATATTCTTTCTCTACAATAAATATCAAGATTACCTAGTTACACAACATAATTATACTGTACACCTGTGATCTCTACTTCAAATATGTTCAAGCAGTCGAGGTGTCAGCTCTTACCGGTTTTTATCTGATGTTGAAATGATGCTTTATGGAAATCAAGTCATCGAAATGACTCGGCTCTTGCTGCTGTTGAGAAATCCCCGCTATTTGTATCACAGTGCGGGGAAATGAAATATGCATAACACGAAAAATAGACGTACATACGTAGAAACTATACATTTATAAGTGAGACTTTTCTACTGTGCATAATTATGATATAGCACGGTTGGCTGTAGAAGCAAATAAGTTTTCTTTCTAAGTACTTGGTGAACATCGACAGCCATAAGCTGAACTTATAACAACAACAATCATCCACTCGCCAATATCAACATCTACTCTCCATTTGGGGCGAAAAAAAGATAGCCAAACACTAAGAATCGCCATCAACGGCTTTTCTTCTCCCCCTCATCTTCTTGTTTTTTCTCTCCCCCCCCNNCCCCCCCCCCTTTTCTCGAGGAGACTTTACTCATATATAAATAACACCACAAAATGTCTACATCTCAGCTCGAGTCATTGACTCTGGAACACCTACCCGAGTCTCACGCTATACACGTTGTGTTATTCAAGGATGTGAAGAATGCGGCACATCTGCACCAACAACTTCTTTCTCATAATGAAGAATTCGAGTATACATTTATCGATGCCGGAATTCTCGTTTCAAGATTTCAAGCTTTAGCCGCCATTCACAAGGCCATAATGTCAGATCTTAACGGGACATTAAGGACTGCGAATGTTCACTCTGAAGTCGTGAATGTTCTTAACCCATCCAATAACGTAAGTTAGCAATGATAACCGTACTTAGTTTAATGAACACATACATAGTTATGGCTTAGATACTAACCTTTATAGATCTCTGAGTCATACTCACGCTTCGGAATCAGTTCCAGGAGCAAGTATCTTCTCGTGGTGAAAATAGCGCCCATGAACCAAGCAAAACTGGTTTGGGCTCATCTATCTGAAGCTGTTGACGGCGATGCCACGTTACTTACAGACAGTAGCATACGAGAACTTACTGACTGGCAAAAAGTCAACAAGTACTATAAGTTGAATGGACTTCAATGGATGACCAAGCTTCCAGCTGCTGAAAGAGCCGAGAGAGCCAAGGTTCTTGTGGTTGGAGCCATGGCTGTTAAGGGTGTTTAGGAGAATTCTCAGTTTACAATACATCATCGTGGCTTTGACATGATACACTCTGTTAAAATTGAATCACCATGATTGTTAATAAAAGGAATATAGTCAGACGATGATAAATATTAAAGTCGACAAGTAGAGGTATATTGAAAGGAGATGCTATAACACTATCTGCGTTTTCGGTAGTTAACAAAAACAATGATGACCTTAAAATACAATACTATGATACGCCATGCAAATGTTGAAAATATGAACCCGCCGAAAAATAAATAAAAGGAAAAACAAAACCAGATAACGATGATGCGAAACGCCGACGGATAGAAAGATATAGGCTATACTTGGATGTGTAGCAGCTAACAATGTGGGTATGATTTTGAACCCTAAAGAATCAAAATATCAAGGGTACATGAGGAAAGTAGTGGGCTTTTAAAAGGGTTGTAAAAAAAAAAAAAAAAAAAAAAAAAAAAAGCAAAAAAAAAAAAAAAAAAAAAAAAAGAAATGGACGATAAGCTTGACGCTTATATATCAAATCAGCCAATGGCTTAGGCCCGAATGCCAACTGAGCTCTTGGCGCGGCGAACAAGTTCACTCCACATGGCCTTACGGCCCTCAACAGTGCGTTGAACAGCATCACGGTTTTCGTACGCGCGACGAAGTAGATACTTCATACACTCTCCAGTTGATCCCCAGACGAGATACTTGTAACCCTCTGGGATACGGTGAGGATCGGTAGTTTGGGCCTCCGCGTCTTTGCTAGGAACCAGGAGCTCGCAGCTGACCTCGTCAGCCATACCCTGTAGCTGAGCAAAGGCGACACGACTCTTGGCCTGTCCTTGGGCAAGAAGCCTACGAGCGATACGAACACTGTCGGAATTGTGAGAGGCTAGAACGATAGATGCCCTGGGGAATAGCAGCTGGCTCCCCATTGGCTCATTCCAAGACTGCGTGATGACAGCACGAGCTAGGCCGTTGTAACAATCATCGGTGTCATTCTTGGTATCGTGAATCAGCTCACGAGGATCAGAGCCTAGATAAGCACCGCGGACAAGCTTAACGCCGACAGTAAAGTTCTCCTTGGATGCGGCCTCCAGGTGACCTTGAAGGACGGAAGGAGTACGCTTCAGGTAGGCCTGGTAAGTGCCAAAGATTACGGCATCATCAGGATTCGTGTTGTACTTGCGCATGTAGTCGAGAGTCCAGGTATCGATTCCAGGCTGCAGACGAGCCTGCTCGGCATCGAACAAGAGACGAACACCGCGCTTGACAGCGAGATCACAGACTTCGTTGATAGCAGTAGCTAGCTCAGCAGGAGGGTTCAATCCTTCCGATAGCGCGTACAGTGCTTGGCGGCCAGCGCCAGTGAACCTAGAACATAGTAGTCAGTATGCTGGAGGAGTCAATTTTGTATGTACATAGAGAGGATCATTCTTACTTGAGGGCAACAAAGTCGCCGGGGCTTGCAAGAGAAACAGTCTCCAGAGTACCGTTTTTCCATGGGTTGATTTCCTTCTCGACTGCCTCAGCGGCACTAGCACCAGTGCAATCGGCGAGAGTCTTCATCTGCTCATCAGTCAGAACAACCTCTTTGGCATATCCTAGGATGACACCCTTGAAGCCGATGTTCTTGAGCTTGCGGATGCTAGCACGAGTCTCCTCACCGGTCTCGCCAGCACAGAACTGCACGTAGAAGGTGTTCTTGATGGCCATCTTTAGTAGAGGGTTCTTGTCAGGATTTAGCAGCGCAGACTCAGAGTTCGCCAAGACGTCCATGATGGCTAGCGATGGAGGCAACAATAGACGCGAAGACGAGATAGAAGTGACCATCAAGGAGCGGAGGATCATGGACAAGGGAAGCACAGAAAGCGGCTCGGGAGCGACAACTGGGTCTTCGGCAGTTGGAGGAGGTGCGCCAGACATGGTGACGGCAGACTCCTTGGAAGCGGAAGAGTGGATTTCACGGGCAGCCAGTGCCGAGGTGGTTGTTGCCGATGGCGACACAGCAGAAGACGAGTGAGTTGAGGCTAAGCGTAGGGTAGGAGTGGTGATGAAGCGCGTGCTGTAAGTACAGCGCACAAAGCCGCTGTTGAGACCGGCGATGTGCTGAGCTGAAGCAGCTCTAGGGAGCATCCGAGGAATCATTGTAACTGTGAAGGAGAGATCAATAGTATTAGAAAGATGATGGCTTTCTTTTTTGATAGACAATACGGTCTGAATCAAAGCCACGGCAGAAGGAAACTAAAGGCTAATCTTAAAATAAAAGAACGCCCACAAAGAAACAAAGATGAGTTGCGATGGCTGGAAAAGATCACAAAAGTCGTGACTGGGCATTCCAGAGCTTAAGAGCAAAAAGTGATGGCTATATAGTGTCCCTATCGAGGATCCTTCCCATCTGGCCCTGTTTCTCGATATATGTGACTTATCCGATGCCAACCTTTCCCTAACAATACTTGCTGACATTGTACATCCATTTTGTATATATCTGTACTATATCACCCCTACGAGTAACAATGCCTGCAATTTCTACACTAGCAACACACACCAAAAAAACAAAAAGAGATAAATCTATATAAAATCTCAGAATATAGCAGTAGGCCGTCGCCCGCCCAGACAGCCTTGATAGTCTCAATACTACGACATTTATGCCGGCTATGGCCACTAATAGACTAGATAGACCTTCACTTTCACTCGTACCTGGTTTCCCCATTCGAAGGATATTATAAAGCAACGTACAACCGTTGGATCTTAAGGCCTGTAGAAATATGTCTGTGTAGCACACACACTGGCTACGATAACCTCTATGAGTTCTTTAATCACCTAGGCAATAGAGAATAACATGAACTGGGGTTAAGACTCGTGACTCTAGTCCCGGCTTTGCAAAAGGTCTACTAAGCCGCCGATGGCATTGCACCAGGACTCTGAACTGTAGGATTTGTTCTTAGAGTGTGTTTTAGTGCCATGTTGGGAAACCTTTTTTTGTTTTTTTTTTTTTCTCATGGAAACGAGGTGATGAACTAGATAATGGCAAAAATGGTGCTTATCAGCCCTGGAACAAAAAAGATCGAGCAACGCTAACTGGTCTCACATCTACGCAAAGATCACTTCCGGCCGTTCTTGATTTTACGTGTGTAGAATATCGCTTGTGCTGTATGCCTACCAGTAAGTATATCAGAAATCGCGGCACCCAGTTCACACTAACCTGCATTGCCGACTACAGATGTAGCAGATAGTACAGTGTAGTAGACAGGGTGCCATCTTGGTGGGGTTTTCCAGGTGACATGGGCTATCGAGCAGATGACGCTTCTTATCGCAACTAACATAACTAGTAACTCATAAGCATCACGTGGCCCACCCGCTACCTCTCTTTATCTTCCTTTCTGGAGCGAAGCCGCTATTAGCCGTTGCTACATCTCATCGGCTCATTCTTAGTTATACTATACAAGTATATAACCTAGCACACTCAGCCCTTCTCTTCAGATAGGAAGATAGGAACCCCAGACAATGCATGGCTAGGATCCTTCCAGTGTACAGATATGCAAAAGCCGATAATTGGCGAGCGTTTATTTCATCTCTTCTGAACTATGTAAAGCTTCTTAGTTGACTAACACGCTGCACCGATTCGGTTTTGCCTTCGGCATCCAAGCTGTAAAAGCTGCCGTCGATTGCCAAATCCCGTCATCATGATTTCTGTTACGTGAAGACATGTCCGACATCGCAAGAATAAATCTTTTATCTTTTTTTTTTTTTATAGAGGAAGTAACAAATTCTAGAAATACGCGGCTTTCGTAGTCCTATATAATTTTACAGAGTTGAATTTGCATTTTATAGTGAGGATAATATAGATAGCACACAAATGAAAGCTAAAGTCACATCATTGAATTCACTACGTACATTTGCACACATTCAAATGCTATCCGTTTTAACCCATTATTCCCAGTCAGACTAGTCTACATAACTGTCAATACAATTTCATTATTAGTCACAATAGTTTAGTCAACGAAGAGCACTATCCGGTCAAAACAGACTATCCAGCTCATATAGCAAATAAACGTCACATTCCTGAAAATAGTAGAGAAAAGGATAGATTGATACTTGGCTACATAATTCGATATACACTCAGCTTCATTCTAGCACTCAGACAGCTAAGCTGCTTTAAGGGCGGAAGGGAATCTGCCAGTTCATGTTGGCAGTAAGGTTGATACGACTTCTGGAAGTGGATTCGATATTCGGGTCAGGGCCAGTTAGGGTGTATGGGAATTCTTCAGCAAAGGGGAAGATAGACTCGAGGTAGGTCATCTGCTCATCAGTGAGCTTCAGAGACAGAGATTCGATGTTGCTGTGCAGGTGCGTGATCTTGCGGCCGCCAACAAGAGGGAACACATTGATCTTGAGCTGCTCGGCCTTCTTGAAAGCCCATGCTAGAGCCACCGACTGGACATTGTCAGTACCGTGCTCGGCACCAACCTTCTCCAATGCCTCGCTGATAGCAGCATCTTCGGGGGTTTGGGCAGTACCATCGCCGGCAACACGGCGGAGATGCTCACCAGCAGCAAATCTGGCCTTTAGCTGAGCCTTGGACTGCCAGAGACCTCCACCCAAAATATCCCAAGGGCAGAAGGCCATGTTGAAGTGGCGGATAACGGGAATGATCTCCCGCTCGACATCGCGAACCTTGATGTTCCAGCGACCCTGGTAGATGCTAAAGGGCGTCTTGCTGTTCTCAATGGCATATGTGTTGGCAGCAGCAACGACCCAAGCAGGAGTATCCGAGATGCCCAGGTACATGACCTTGCCGCTTTCGACCAGAGAGTGGAGAGTATCCATGACCTCCTTGATGCTAGTGCTAAAATCCCAGAAATGGAGATAGAACACATCGAGATAGTCCGTCTGCAGCTTGGCCAGAGAATCGCGCAGAGTAAGATGAATGCTTCTGCGAGTGTTACCGGACATGTTGGAAGTCAAGCCCTTGCCGAGACGATTACTCGCATAATCCTGGCTAAACTTGGTGGCCATCAAGATGAGATCGCGGTTTCCACGCTCCTTCATCCACTCGCCGAGCCAGATTTCAGACTCTTCATTCTGGTAGCCACAGGCAGTGTCGATGAAGTTGCCACCGGCAGCAACATACGCATCCAGCAGTGCGAAGGACTCCTCTTTCGAGATACCGTTTGTCAGCTCAGTCCACGCCTGGCCAATAGACATAGCACCAAGCATCAGAGGGGAAACGCGCAGGCCACAGCTAGCCGACATGAGCTTGAGACGGCCAAGCTCAGTAGGAGGTGCTTCAGGAGACGCGGCCCAGAAACGAAGAGCAGATTTGGGTTCCATGATGATGTTTGTTGTTGTTGTCTTAACAAGAGAAGTAGATTTCAGGGTAGATAAAAATTCGACTTGAGTTTCAAAGATCGAGATGAGAGCGGTGTTAACTGATGGTCCTGAGTCAAGTTAGATATCTACTGACGTATCTGGGCGGGTGTATTTATACATAACTCAGTCTAAGTCAAGGCTTACAATATCTTCGATTCTATCACTATCTACGGACGGCATCATGTAGACAACGTAAAGTCCGGCAGTTAAGTCTCGAATCGAGATATCTTGTTGAACGGAATTACAGCATCCAATGTTGTACCCGCAACATCCTTGAGTGAGGCTTAGATATTTGAAAGTCAGACAATATTCGTATACTTGCTCTTGGGTTTCGGCCGCCATATTCGTTTCCTCCCAAGTCTTAAGACCACACTAGCTTTGTTAAGTCCATGTATTTGCAGTCTACCGGAGTTTGCGTTTCTTTAACCCCGCATATGGTCCGAGAAGGCAATTTGTCTATTGGCCACTCGTAGACTACCGATTTATCGTCGATAACACGGCAAGTAGACTTGATCACGGCAGTCAGTTTATTTAGTAGTGCCATAATGATGTCATGTGCCGTCATTGATAAAGACATCAACATGAAATGTCATGTGCCGTCATTGATAAAGATATCAACATGAAATGTCCTGTGAACTTGACCAACAATCTCGCCGGTTTGTCAGCCTACCTTTATGTTAGGGTTGACGATATGGCCAGAATTATTAGCCCGAAGTTAGGGTACAAAAGATCATCATTCAGTCCCAATTCAATCAACATCTGCAAAGCTAAATAGCTCCTCAACTATATATGTATGTAACAAACAAAATCACATCTCGAAAGTGAACATATATTTTCTTAATGTATCGACGTTCGTTAAGTAATAAGCTCAGGTTAGTTGTATCTGAACCTATTCCCCCCGCGGCAATACTACTCTGACTTGTTTCACACAGTACATTCACATGTTGCAAGCAAGCCTTTTCATTTAAGATGATGGTCATTTAGATATACTATGTTGAACAAAAAGTAGAAGAAAAAAACCTAGCTAACTAACTATAAAGGTCATGAAGAATATCCAAGTCTGTCGACGAACGAGTGTCATCGAGTCCTACCCACTGCAGATCAGCATTTTATGGGGGAAGAACAGTTAATTCCGAAAACAAAAATAAAAACAAAAAGAGCAAAACAGAGAACAGAGCCCGTCGCTGATTCGACGGGCCCGCCAGCTCGATATTCACTTCACCTTTTTGGTGGGCATTGAGCTATAGTAAGAATAGATTAACTGTTGATATACCAGTTGATTGCCTCGGCAGGGCGTATCCAAGGAAAGAAACACAAAAACAAAAGAGATAAGGGTCATAAAAGCGCAGTATACAGTTGCTAATTGGAGAGTTTTGCTCTCAACTATCACCACGTGGTGCCACACACTATATGTGTATCAAGCATATGCCACCTGATCAAGGTGTCACACACACATGACTAAAGATGGCACGAGTTATATACGAGATCATGGTGTGAGAACCGTGATCGTTGGACTAGGTTCATGAACATATAAAATCGTTGTGACGAATATGATCATCTGGCGGCCCCGACCTGCGGAGTCAAGTCGCATCGTCGCCGATGGCTCGATTAAAGGCGGCAAGTTCAAGCTTGAATGGGGCTTTAAACAATGGGGGCCATCTTAGCAGCCCATCTTGGCTGAATGAAAAGACCCTCAGCAGTGGCGTAGACCTCACCGGTGCGAGCATCAGTTACGGAACCCTCAACCCAAGCCTTGCGACCCTCGACCTTCTTGGTCTCGGCGCGCAGAACGATGTAGTGGTTGACGGGCACGGGGGCCTTGAAGTTGACGTTGAGGTTGGCAGTGACAGAGATCTTGGCTGGCAGACGGGGGAAAGAGGCACGAGCCATGCACTCATCCAGAAGCATAGCCTGGAAACCACCGTGGACAATCTTGTGGTGGCCGGCTAGACGGCGGCCGACGTGGTAGTAGCCCAGAAGGGCTCCCTCGTTCTGGTCGAGGAAGATAATGGGACGGCAGCTCATCTTGCCCTCACCGCAAAGGGTGCTGTAAGTCAACGAGGTGTCGAGGTGTTCCTCAGCCAGCATGAGAGGAGCACGGATGACACGAACATTCTCGCGAGCCTTGAACTCGGAGCTCTGAGAATCGGCGGCAATGACATCCAGCAGCAACTCCTCGTGCTGCTCCTCAGTTAGAGCACTGGGGTCGATGTTCTGGGCAAACTGAGCAGCGTCGTCTGTGGCAGAGACGGGGGCTGAGCTGAGCTGAGCAAGCTTGCGAGAGGTAGCAGGGACAGCTGCGGTGACGGGAGCAGGGGCGTGTCTGTGGAAAGCTATTGTTTGATAAGTCAGTATCGATGTTTCTATGTTGCACACATGAATCACTGTTATGGATAGACTTCGTTATAGAGAGGATTATGGCCTACCTCTGGTCAGCTGCATGGGGGCATTGGTGCGGAGAGAGCCAGACAGAGTCTGAGCAGCTCTGATCTCAGAACCAGAAACTCTGGCGAAGGTAGAGGTGGAAAGAGACTTGACGGAGCGGGCGAACATGGTGGCGGTTGGTTGTGTTGAGTAAGTTGAGATGAAACTATAATATTGGCGAGTAGAATAGTGTCGGTATCACGATGAATTGTCACTGTGATATGTATATATGTTGTATATCGAATAGATACTGCTTAGGTGTATTGTTGATGGATGAGATAGATCGATGTGGAATGAGGAATGAAGAACAACTCTAGCCGGAGAGTTGAGTGCGGGATACAGAGTCCTTAAGTATGAGAAGTGAGGACGGGTAGATGAAGATGGTAGATGGAAGTATGATATTGTTCGATGGGAATGATAGGCAAAGAAATGAGAATCTCACAGGCGAGTCGGGCCGTTCTTATTGTCGACGGAAGTTTGTAGAAGTAGTAGCCAGCAATGGCACAAAATACACCAATATACTTGATATCTAGCCTGAATGTGTTACTAGCCGAAGGATTTTCTCATCTGTTGTCTCTTCTATCATCGGTGATTTCTATTTTCTCATTCACAATAGCTTTTCTTTTAATAACACTCGGTCTTTGCTTGTCTCGTCCGGACCCTTGTGGCAATACATGTCCGTCCATAACGGCAATTTGATGATAGTACACCCCCCCCCTTCCCCCACCCACCCCTTCTATTCTCTTCTCCCTAGCATTAGACAA